>PVHP010022604.1:0-28169 GCA_004024765.1 Zapus hudsonius
CTCTCTCTCTCTCTCTCTCTCTCTCTCTCTCTCTCTCTCTCTCTCTCTCTCTCTCTCTCTCTCTCTCTCTCTCTCTCTGGCTCACTGCAGCTCCTCCCTGGAGCAGTTGAAACGCAGAGACACTTTTGAAATGCTGGGGTGGTGAGTGACCCAATCAGATCGCTTCTCAACCTTCAGCTTCCAGTTTTAGGAAGAAGAATTGACGTTTCCGGAAGACATGATGGTCTCTGGGTTGTCCCCATCGTCCTTCTGGGGGTGGGAGGAGTTGTCTGATTTGCTGCGGCTGAACTCCATGCCTGCGATGATGGGTCCCTTGAATTTGCCAGCTGAGTCTCTGCTGGGACATTTGCAGCAGGACATGATGCGGATGAAGGCCCTGCGCATCTCCTTGTTGGTGAGCGTGTAAATGATGGGGTTGGTGCCCGAGTTCAGCACGGCCAGCACCAAGAAGTATTCCGTCTTGTAGAGAATGTCGCAGGCCTTGGCTCTGCAGCCCACGTCCAGCAGCAGAAGGATGAAGAGGGGGGCCCAGCAGGCGATGAAAGCGCTCAAGACGATGATGACGGTCTTCAGCAAGGCCAGCGACTTCTCGGAGCTGCGGCTGGCCTTGGACATGTTCTTGCGGAAGGTCAGACGACGGCTCCGAGTCCTGACCAGAGAGTAGATCCTGCAGTAGAGGATGACGATGGACAGCAAGAGCAGGGTGAAGACGGTGGTGCAGAAGAGGATATAGTGCTTGTGGTAGAGCGGGAGCACCGTGGAGCAGTGAGCCAGGGTGCCGATGCAGTTCCAGCCCATGATGGGCAGGCCGCCCAGGATCAGGGAGATGACCCAGCAGGCGCTGATGAGCAGGAAGGAGCGGGAGCTGTTGGTGCCATTGTGCAACTTCATCTTCAGCATGGTGATGTAACGCTCGATGGCGATGGCGAAGAGGCTGAAGACCGAGGCCGACAGAGCCACGAACATACTCCCTTCTCTCAGAAACCACTGGGCAGGGGTGAGCTTGTAGGTGGTGGCCCCAGACAAGAGCAAGTTGGCCGTGTAGGCCACTCCTGCTAAGAGGTCCGAGAGGGCCAGGTTGCCAATGAAATAGTACATGGGCCGGTGGAACTTCTTGGTTTTCCAAATAGTCAGCAAGACAAAGATATTCTCCAGGATGATGAGACAGCAGATGAGGATGAAGACCACTGACGTCAGCTTGATACCATGGTCCTTCTCCACCCCGATGTTCAGTTTTCCCGTGTAATTATAATGCCGGACTATGATATCATAGTTGCCATAGTCCGAGACCGAGCTGCGGAGGGCCTTGACCACAGGGATGCTGGTGGACACCATAGCCGCTGGCACTGTGTCCCCAGGAGCCCGGGGTGGCACTTCTCCGGACGAACGCGAGAGGGCGAGGCGAGCGAGCCTCCTTCAGTGGCAGCAGGGCCGGGGTAGTGAGAGATCCAGGCTTTTCTTTCCTCCCCTTGGCTTACAGAGGGCCTCGGAAGCCGCAGCCTTAAAACAAGTCACAAAGAAAAGAGAGTCAGGCAAAAGGCCACACTGCACACTAGCATAATTCATTCTAGCTGCGGCATCGCTCCAATTTAGGGAAACTTGGGGAGAGGGATTTTTTTTTTAAATCAAACTATCATTTCTGGCAACAAAGTAAAAGCAAATAGACAAAAGGGGGGCAAGGAAAGAAAACAGAGAAGATAGTGAGAAAAAGTTACCCAGGCTGAAAATCACAACTAGAGGGGAAAAAAATCCCCCTATGATCACGAATCCACCCAAATGGCAGTGGAACACCAAAAGACCATTCTGTTTCATCTTCGTTCTCACCCCCTATCCCACCTACTCTCTGGCACCCCTTCCCTCACCCGGGTCCCACCCGGGCTTCTTCAACATGGTCACTAGATTCTGCCCTCGGAGGAGAGACCCTGCCTGCAGCCTGATCAGAGCGCGGAGACACGCACTCCCGTCCCTCCCCCAGCCTCTCGAGGTCGGCACCACCTCCTCATTGCCATGCAAGAAACTAGATTTGCTCTTCAATGACTTGACAGCTTAAGTCACTTGCTGGGCTCTATTAATAACCGTCTCAGAGCAGGTGTTGCCTGAGGGTCCGGGGCGCAGAGAGGTGTGGGCCGCCCGGCCTGGCGATAAACAGGAAAGCTCCGCAGCAACTGCCTCTTCACTTCTTCTCCTTTTTCTTTATACGACTCTCACCTCCACCCCACCCAAGCCCCGACCAAGTTCATTTAAAGGTATTCAGCGACACCCATCTGGAAGAGATTGCTGCAAATCCCAGAGTTTCTACCCGAATAGATTGCCCAAGGATCTCTAGCCAACACACGCGCACACACACGAAAGTTCCACCGCTGATAACAGTGTGCGCCGCCGCCTGTCTGTCTAATTTCAAATGCAAAAAATGAGCTTTACAGAAACCATCGCGGACCTGTGGTGCGTGGTTAAACTTTCATGGGCAGTTTTATGGAAAATTGTACCCCCCCCCCAACGCTTTGCCTCCTCTCACGGAACTAGAAAGAGGGGCAAAAGTGCACAGAGCACTAATTAGTTTCAACGTTGCAAGGTGATAAAAGTGAAGAAACAGAGGCCAAAGCAATCCCAGTAATTTCCCGGGACAGCTGAGGCTGCGGCGGCCAAGAATCTGCATTTTCCCCATCCTAATTCCATCCTCCGCTCTAAGGCGGGACAAGATCAAGTCATTATTACTGTCGTCCCCAATATATATATATATATATATATATAGTCTATAGAAATTCCAAAAGTAAGCACATTCCCTTTCTTCTAATGAACCGTACTTTCCACCCAGTCCCAACCACCATTCCTTTAGATAATTAGGGATGAGCCCTTTTCAAACTCCACGGACCCCAAGTGTCTCCCCAAGAACAATCCAACCAAGATGGGCTCCGCCATCGTCCTGCGAGGCGCGCATTCAAAGTTTTTTGTTAGTTTCGTGGCAGTTTCAGGATTGGTGAGCGACCCCCCAAGGCCCTGGGGCAGCCCCCCAGCCCGGGCTCGGCTCGCAGCCCCCCTACCTAGCTCAGGCGGGACGGAGCCCGGCGCGCTCCGCATCTTGCGGCTGCACCCCGACCGACGGCGTCGCGCTCCGGGGTCCCGAGCGGGTCTCCTCCCTCCGCTGCCCCGCAATCCAATGGCCAGCGCGGCTCGCGTCCCTCTGCAAGGCGAAGTCGCCTGCGCTGCGCCGCGCCGCGCGGAGGCTGGGTGGATCCTCCTGGAAGGGACGGGGAGGGGTTAATGCCCTTAACCCTTCACGCCCTCGGCCAGAGGCCAGAGGCCAGAGGCTGGGCCCCCACCCACGACCCCCACGATCTAGGCTGCTCACTGACAGCTTCCAGAAAAAGATCTGGGCCAACAAGACTACAAACAAGACAGATAAAAGAAACAGAATAAAATGAGCCCCTCCTCCCCAACCAGCAAAGAGAAAGAGAGAGAAAAGGGGAGGAGTCTAGTGGCCCCTAAAATCTCATGTATAAATCACGTCCCTCCCCAGCCACCCGGAGCTCCCCAGAGATGGAGGTGACTCCCCCGGAGCCCTGAAAACAAGAGATGGGGAACCTTGGAAAACTTTTCTCGGGTAAAGTCTTGGAGCCCAGATGAGCCAGCCAGATGAGTCCTCTGGTAGCAGACTTCCCTGGTCCCTGATCTGATTGTATCCCAAGGATCCCAGTGTCCCGAGTGGGTAGCCGGGTGTCCCTGGTGGCCACTTCCACTCGGACAGAGCAAACCGCAGCCGCTGCCCTGCGCTCCCGGGGACGGAGACTGGGAAGAGCACCCCATAGGGACAGGAATGGCCGTTTACTCACTCCCCCTTCCCCGCCCCTGCCCCCCAGATCCCGATGAAGCCTCGAAACTTGCGGTCTGGAGGGGCAGAAAGTGGCTTTCCCCGGGGCGCCCTGCTGGGTGGGGGTTCCCCTCGCTCAGCTGAGCTCAAAACCGGGCGTGCGTCCCAGATTCTGGGCAGCACTGAGGCCTTTGGGGAGGTGGGCTGCAGCCGGGCCTGAGAGATGTAAAACGTTTGAGCAAGCTCAGTCATTTCCAAAGATCACAGTCGAGCGCCTACGGGGCCCAGAGAAGGGTGGACGCCCTTTTCTCCCTTTCTGGTTAGGAGGTACCAAGAGCTTGCCTCCCTACCAAAAAAAAAAAAAAATCTGAATAATTTTACTTGGTCTTCCTCTTCTTTTTCTTTCTTTCCTCCTCCTTTTTTTTTTTCCTGAGGCTACTTACGAACGACTAGGTCAGATTTGCCTGGGTAAGTGGGTAAGCTGGGGCTCCTGCCCTGCCCTACAGTTAAAGGAGGTTTCCACTGAGACCCTCCCCTTCCCACGCTTTCCACCCCTCAAATGTGAACGCAAAACTTCCTCGCCTTGCAGTTTCAATTGACAGACACGCCCTGTACCTGAATGACTCAAAAGGAGGCTGAATGAATAAACAACAGACCCCCGCCCAGAGGGGGTTTTATGAGTTTGCAAAAAAAAAAAAAAGTGACAGTTAATTCACAGCTATCTCAACCCCGTTGACAGCGCTGCATACAACACATACCCACAAGTTCAGTATGTGCGGTTCAATATGGAAACTAAGATAACGGTCGTCCAGACAGACCCCACGGAACAGACTGACTGGGTTTGAGGACTTCATATGAACTGGGAACCACGTCATGTCTGTCCAGCACAATGAAAGTGAAGCATTGGACACCCCTCCCCCACCAGTTATTTATCAGATTTTTAATGGGAAAGAAATTACAGTGCAATGTGACAGCCAACAGTACTCACGATAGGAAATGCCACTTGGACATGACTGTCCTGGTAAATATCCCAGCTAGTTAGGAGTAGAGCTGGGTTTCAAAACCATGCACTTCAGGAGGGGGGCGAGGGGGTCTGCTTGCTCAAATGCTGTCCCAACAATTACTGTGCTCCTAAGAACTGAAACGTATGTCCCTGACAGAAGCAGACCTCTGGATTTTAAATTTTAAATTTGGGCTCCTTTCTAACTGTACATGCCTTCAAAATGTACATAAAAGTATTGTATATAGAAAGCATGTGTATGTGTTTGTGAGACAGGAACTCATTATACAGTCTAGGCTGGCCTCTGCCTAAAGATCTTCCTGCCTCAGCCTCTCAAGACCTAGGATAACAGCTGTGGACTATCAGACTCAGACATGCATCTGTATGTCCTTAAGATGCATACCATATCCAGGAACAGTGGCATATGTCTATTCTCTGAACACTTGTCAAGGCAGGAGGATGAAGAGTTCAAGGTTACCTCAGCTACATAAATTGGCGGCTAGCCTTGGCTACATGAGATCAAAAAATCAAAGCGAATAAGAGGTAGAATGTTTGCTTAGCACACGCAATGCCCTGAATTCAATCCCTCACACTACTGTAAAAGATATATACAGACATATATATCTTCATGAGTGTTATTTAGTGCTTACCTTATATATCTAATGTAAGGTTGCACCTTTAATAATAGTGTATCAGATTTCGAGTGCTATATAAAGTAATTAATTTAATCCTTATAAATTAGGTGCTATTAAGTATCCTAATTTTACAAACATGGAAACTGAGTCCCAGAGGTATCAAGCAAGGCAATGTGGATACAATGGTAGCCGCTTACTCCAAACCATGGAGCTAAACCTTAAGCAGGTCAAAGAATTTTGTGGGGGAAATTGGTCCCTTTTGCTGGAAGCATTATTGGCGAAGACAGCGTTCAGTATGAATCCAGCATCCTAAAGAACCCAAAGACTTTGCAGATAATTGTTCAGTAACAGACATCCTTAACACATACCTCTGAGACAGAGAACATCAAGGACCACTCGGACAGCATGAGCAAGTCACAGCTTTCTCATCAATTCCAGGTCTCTAGCCCCATGTGCATCAAGACCCCTTCTGTTCAAGGCAGCCCTCAGGTCTGCATCCTCAAGCTAGCAGGCTGTTAGCCCAACTCTCTTTCTGCCACTGCCCAAGGATGCCAAGCCCAAGTTCTTTACCAGGCTAAGGCTACACATGGACCTGATTCCCATGCGTAGTGTTAGCATGGTATCCATTTCTTTGTGTGTGTGTGTGTGTGTGTGTGTGTGTGTGTGTGTGTACACATCCCAGGGTCTCCTGCCTCCACAAATGAACACCACACACCCTGTGGCTCTTCCACCCCTCTTCCCGAGGCTTTTGTGAGTTTGTGAGTGTTGAGTTCTCTGCATCCTTTGAGTTTTGGGTCTCCTCACTGTCTGCAGCCACCTTCCTGGAGGAGGCTCTCAGACTAGCAGTGAAAGCAGCTTAGAGCTTCCTAAATAGAAAGTTCCACAGACAGAGAAGATGCTTGGCACCTACTCTACTTTAACTCTGTTGTGTTGTTGCTACCTCCCTACCTACCCTAAGCTCCATGTTCCAATGTGTAAACAGCTTCATGGGGTTTTTATAACTACAGAACAAAAGAAAGACATGGACTGCATTTTCCAAAACGTTGGCTGAAATATTAGTAGGTGGGTCACAGCAAGGTGGGCAAGATTCTGCCACAGGCTTTAGATGATATCTGAAGACATTCTGGGCCCTTGGGTTGGTGGAAGCTGGGGATCTAGGGGAGACTATCTAATGCATAAAAGGGAATGTCATCCTGGTTTCAATGATTTTCTCTAAAAACTTATGATACTGAGCATATTGTTGTGCTAATATATATAATTTTATTCCAATAAAAATGTTTCAAAAAAGGGGGGGAATCAAACAATGTCACCAAGATGTTAGACACAGGGATGGCAGTTGAAAGGCTAATTACAGGACAGAAGCCCTGGATAGTTTTTGCTCTGGTTCTGCAACATTCCATCTCTCCAGGAGATCAAAGCAGATGTCCATGTTGAACTTTTTGGGAATTTCAGTTAAGCAGGAATGCTGGTGAATTGAACCCCTGGCCACCAGGCTTTGTAAGCAAATGACTTTAACTGCTGAGTCATCTCCCTAGCCCCACTAAAATTAATTTTAACCAAACTAATTCATGTGCATTATTTAGAAAGTATCAAAGAACAAAAGCTCCCAACAGAAAGTGTCAGCCTTGGTCCTCAGTAGTCCCAGTCACAGTGAGGTCTTACGAATGTTTCTATTTGCAAATTTGAAAACTCTGTTTTGGGTCTAGGTAAATTCATTACCAATCTTAAACCACATCTATAAATTTTCTGTTATTTGGAAGCACTAATTTACTTACCTTTAAGGAGCATGCTTGTATGATAAACTTCTTAAACCCTTACGAGTTTGATATAAAAATATGTTAATATTTTAGCTATCACATCATAGATTATATACAGGTTCCCTGAAAATTTTGGAGGCACTACTCCTTTGTCTTTTAATTTCTAGACCTCCTGGAAAAAGTCTAAAGGTATTCTAATTGTAAAACTTGAGATTTCTGTTTTTTTTTTTTTCTGGCATGTGTGTAGTATGCATGCTTGTTTGTGTGTTTGTATGTGGGTGGGCACATGTGTGTGCAAGTGAACACCTATGTACATGTGGAGACCAGAGGTCAACATCAGGTGTCTCCCTATGGTGGTTTGAATTAGGTGTCCCCCATAAACTCACGTATTCTGAATTCTGGTTCCCCAGCTGATGGCAATTTGGGAATTAGAGCCTCGCTGGAGGGCAGGCTGATGGGTGTTATATCCTGCTTCCCCTTGCTGGTGTTGAGCACCCTCTCCTGCTGCTATTGTCCATGTGATGTTGGCCACGAGGTGCCTCTGCTCATTCCCAACATCATGGAGCTTCTCCTCCCGTCTGTAAGCCAAAATAATCCCTTTCCTTCCACAAACTGCTTTTGGTCAGGTGCTTTGTGCCAGCAACAAGAAGGTAAGTGTAACATTCCCTCTATCACTTTCCACTTTATTTATTGAGACAGGGTCTCTCACTGAGCCTGAACTCTTTGACTAGGCTAGCCTAGAGAGACAGTGTGTCTCAGGGATCCACCTGTTTCAGCCTCTTCAGTGTTGGGATTGAAGGCCCAACCCAGCACATGTGGGCACAGGACATCCAAACATACCCACATTTACACAGCAAGGACTTTATCAACTGAGTCACCTTCTCAGTTCATTTTTTCAAAATCTATGTGTGGTTTTAGAATCTTCTCAGCAACCCAGCTTTCCCCTCAAGCTCTTTGCAGTTCTGGACATGATCTGGGATTGTGTCACTGATGACATCATCTTTCCTGCTTACTTGACTCTCCCTTTCTGGAGCTGTCACTATTTAGGCTGTCAGTCAGCTGTACTTACTTTTCAGATTCCCTACACAGTGATGTCCTTTTTCTCCACCTTTGATATTTTCAACTAATTTCTAGAAGAGTTGTCCTATTTATCATTTTATTTATTCATTTTTATTTTTATTTTTGTTTGTTTTTCAAGGTAGGGTCTTGCTCTAGCCCAGGCTGAACTGGAATTCACTATGAAGTCTAAGGGTGACCTTGAACTCATGGAGATCCTCCTACCTCTGCCTCCCCTCCTGAGTGTTGGGATTAAAGGTATATGCCACCATGCCCAGCACATTTATTTATTTTTATTAAATATTTTATTTTTTATATTTGCAAGGAGACGGGGGGGGGGAGGGAGAGAATGGGTGTGCCAGAGTCTCTTGCTTCTGTAAACTCCAGATGCATGCATCACTTTGTGCATCTGACTTTAAGTGGGTACTGGGGAATCAAATCCATTGTGCAATCTCTCTGGCCCATTTTATTTTATATTTTTGTTTATTTGTTTTGATTTATGAGCCAGTTACTACTATTCAGGCTGGCCTATAACTTGGTACATATGCAAGCATGACCTTGAACTCTGACTCTCCTGCCTCTATGTGCTAGAATTACTAACATGTACTACCACATCTGACTTGCTTCCACATAAACTATTCATTTTGTTTTGATTTTGAGGTAACCCTGGTTGGCCTGGCAGTTACTTTATAGCTCTGGACAGTCTCAAGCTTACATCAATCCTCCTTCCAAGTCCTGGATTTATGGCCATGTAACACCACACCTAGCTTCCATATATGTGTGTGTGTGTGTGTGTGTGTGTGTGTGTGTGTGTGTGTGTGTGTGTGTTTATATATATATTGGCTTTTCAAGGTATGTTCTCACTCTAGCCCAGGCTGACCTAGAATTCACTATGTAGTCTCAGGCTGGACTCAAACTCACAGCAATCCTCCTACCTCTCTCCTAAGTGCTGGAACTAAAGGCATGCACCACCATGCCCGGCTGATATATACTTTACATGTAACATTTTTCTCAATTTCTTATATACTTAATACCAATTAATTCACAAACACTGGGGCATTCATTCAAATATACAGGAAAAAATATCAAATTCATGGGGATGCCTCTCTCGAGTCCTTTGTCCTAAGTATGGCCTGGCTGTCATCTTGTGGCTCCCCTCACCTCACCCCTGGCTCACTTCCTGGATCGCCATCATTTTATTTATGCTTTTCTACTGATGGAGCATAGATTCCAGGAGTTTCCTGGCTAAGGGATATGGGAATAAATTCCTTGAGAAGTGGGATGTATACAAATGACTGTATCCGGTCTTCTCTCATTTGGCTGAGTATAGAATTCTGGGCTGAAAGCTATTTTCCTTCAGAGTTAGTAAGGCATTGTTCCTTTGCCTTCTGGCATCCAGAGTTGCTGATAAGAACTGCGATACCATTCCAGTTCCTAAAGCTATAATTGGTTGTTTCCATTTCGCCCCACATTCCCTTCTTACAATATAAATGTTAACCCTCCTATCAGAGCCAGACTACATTGTTGCTACTTGAATCTAAAACAGAATTAAGTAAAAATGATGTTGAATGATTTCTAGAGTGGGTCATTAAGAAAGTCGTGTGCGCCCCCATTAGAAATGATATCATGATTGTATTAGTCCATTTCTGATAGTAGAATGAAATACCTTAGGCTGAGTGTTTATAAACAACAGAAATCGATTTCCAATTCTAGGAGGCTGGGAAGCCAGGGATCATGACACCAGTAGATTGTCTGGTAAGGCCTGTTCTCTCCTTCCAGGATGGCACCTTACTGCTGAGCCCTCTGGTGGTAAAAGGAACCAACCCTGTGTCTTCATGTGGCAGAGAAAATGGAAGGACCAGGTAGCTCTGTGTGTGTGTGTGTGTGTGTGTGTGTGTGTGTGTGTGTGTGTGTGTGTGTGAGAGAGAGAGAGAGAGAGAGAGAGAGAGAGAAGATCTCATGTAATCCAGCTGGTCTTCAACTCTCAAGTAGCCAAAGATGACCTTGAACTCCTGATTGTCCCTTCTCTGTCTCATTACAGGTATGTGTCACAACATCTTGTGACCAGGCAGTTTTCAGATGGCTCCTTTATTAGGTCATGAATGTTGCTTCTGTTGATGGAGCCCTCATTGCCTAATAACATCCCAAAGACCCCATCTTCATGTGTCTTTAGTGCCTGTTTTCTGGTGCCTTTTCCTGACCCCCTGACCTCTTTACTATCACATTGGGTTTTCAATTCCAACCTAAGAAATTTAAAGAAACACATACATTCAAGCCATAGTAATGATATTGGCACTATATAGAATGAGGGGAGAAAAAGAAGCCTTCAAGGTGCTGTAGCTATTTCTACCAGGACTCTTCAAGTCTTCCGAGACATGCAAGAGACACCTTTGAAATGTCAGCTCAAGCTGACTGAAACCCCTTAAGAGAGATTGAGGCAGAATTACTCACCAGAACCACCCCTTGGTTCCTGTTCTCAGTTCCTGTCTCTCAGGATTCAGGAGAGATAAAAGAATGCTGTAATTTTAAGCCAATCGGCTTAGAGTTGATTAATTGAATCCAATCACCACTTAAGGTCCCACCACCACCACCACCACCAGACTCCTGGCTTTGTCTTGAGGTTTCTGAAAGTCCTGGCTGATCTTCCTAGTGTCTCTTTTTTTGTACATTTTCCAAGGCACCTAATGGACACTTCCATTTAGAAACCTAACCCGTTGATTAAGAAGGATTAATTATTTAGTGGTGGAGCTTTTATATAAATTTGCGAACAAGTGCCTTTAACTACGATGCCATCTCCCCAGTCTCTTCTTTTTTTCTTTTTTGAGGGAGGGTCTCTTTCTAGGCCAGGGTGACCTGGAACTCACTCTGTAGCCCAGGCTGGCCTTGAACTAAAGTGTATCCTCCTACTTCAGCCTTCCGGGGGTTGGGATTAAAGGCATGAGCACCATGGCTGGCTTAACTTTCTTTCTTTCTTTTTTTAAATTATTTATTTGAGAGAGAAAGAGAACGGTAGAGAGAAAGAGAGTATGGATACACCAGAGCCTCCTGACCCTGCAAATGAACTCCAGAGGCATTCAGCCACAACTCTGAACATCTGGCTTTATGTGGGTACTGGTGGGATCGAACCAGGTGCTTAGGCTTTGCAGGCAAGTGCCTTAACTGCTGAGCCATCTCTCCAGCCCTTAACTTGCTTACGACAGAGCCTCACTCCAGACTAGCCTGGAAATCACTATGTAGTCCAGGTTAGCCTTGAACTCCTGTCAATCCTCCTGCCTCAGCTTCCCCAGTGCTAGAATTATGGGCATGTGCCACCACATCTGGCTTCATCTTAACTTTTGAGCCTCATTTTTCAGAGTCACCTAGACTTCTGTGGGCTTCTATTGAGCAACTCAACATGCTTCTTGCCTCGTCCACTGTGGCCTGGGTTTCCAGGTTCCTTCGCTGCCATGGGTAAATCAACCTGCGTCTGTCTGTCTGCTTCTCAGCTTCCAAAGCTGTGCTCTCACCATCCTTTGTTATTCCCCCCACAACTCTGTTTAAGAAAGAAATCTCTTTCGAATGACAATGACATCACTCCAAGTGTTCAGCAGTGGAGGGAAGTGAAAGTGTTCATTTCACCATCTCTAAGCAGAGGTCATTTCTATTTTCTCCTAAACCCACGCCTTGACCTTTCTACCTCGCACAAAGACCTTAGCCAATGCACCTCAGGCCCCTCTCCTGCTTCTGAGGGACCTTGGGGCAGCCCCAGCTCTGCTGACTGCCCTGTTCAAAGGCTCCACTGTTTTTCTGTGCCCAAGTCTCTCTCCTCTGCCTACTCATGTTACTCTTCCCGAGTGCACAGAACTGGATTCTCCTACATTACTTTAAAAAATATTTTTATTTATTTATTTGCAAGTAGAGACAGAGAGGAAAGACAGAGAGAATGGGCACACAGGGCTTCCAACCACTGCAAATGGACTCCAGATGCATGCGTCACTTTGGGCATCTGGATCCATGTGGATACTGTGGAATCGAGCTCCAGTCATTAGGTTTTGCCCGTGAGCACCTTAACTGCTGAGCCATCTCTCCAGCCCTACATTACTTTTAATACCCTAACAACTCCAGTAATATAAAGCGGTGATGTAGGCTGAGTTCTGTACCAGGCACTAGACTAAATATGCCCTATGTAGGTAATAAATTTATCTTTTCAACAGCTCGGCATGATAGGCTTTAAAAAAATCCATTTTACTGAGGCCTAGAAACTTTGAGCAACTTATCCAAAGTCTCCCAGCTTTTCACTAATGTGCATTCTGTCTATGGCATCATTACCCCCCCCCCCCATCCATTAGAGGTTCCTGGATTTTTTCATCTGCTCCCAGGCTCCACCCACTGTGTACATTCAGACAATCCTGTGTCTCCAGTCCTGCCTTTCACTTAATTGCAAATGAAAACTTGATTTCCAAGTAATCTGGGACAGCTATTGCATGTCCTATAAGCATTCAGAATCCGTTAACACTTCCCTCCCCTCCTCTCCTTCCTTTCCATTTTCTTCTCGCACTTCCTAACCCTCCCCTTTACACGTTTCTCCTGCTTCTGACAGAAGAGTCTTGCTAAATAGACAGGCTAGCCATGAATTCTCACTCTTGCTGCCTCAGCCTCCCAAGTGCAGGGGGAATGCACCACCGTGTCCCTCTTACCACTCACTTAAAACAACTCATCCTGTCTTTGTCCTCGGGTTAGTATGGCCTCTATGGCCTCTAGGTCCATGTGGCGTCAAAGTAGGAGAGGCCAAACTGCATGTGATATTTCACTGAAGCCTGAAGACAGTGGATGGCCAAGAAAGAAATGGAAAGGAAACCTATCCAGAAGAAGCCTGAGAAAATGAGTATGTAAGAATGATGTCAAGATCTGGGAGGCTACCAACCAAGGAAGAAAGCATGGAATCCACTCTCCTCAGAACAGACTTCATTTCTTGAGAGGCAAAACTTTTTTGAAGCTTTGAGCTTGACACACTGTGTGCACATATGCAGGAAGGAGGTTGTGAGAAAGAATCATCAGTTCTATTATCATCAGTTTAGAATCCTCTACTGTCGCAGTCAGCCACATGCCACTAGGATGAACCAAACCAGGCACAGTTATGGGAGGAAAATATTTATTGAAGCTACAGATCCAGGGGAAGTTCCATAATAGAGAAAGAGGCTGGCCCCCTTTCACAGGTCCAAGCAGAGAGAGAAACCCATCACCAGCACCACACACACAGGATAGCAAAAAAAGGGGGCAGGGAGAAGATTTTATCCCCCTTTATATAGCCTTAGGATGGGGCTTACAACCCTATCCCAGACTTGTTGGCTTCCTGAGTCTCTGGAAATTCCAGGAATCCTGCACTGCCCTCCCAGGAAGGAATGTTCATTTCTAGCTTCCCTGAGCTTCCTTACATCCTGCCCCCTACTGAGAGGCTGCCTTCCTATAAACATCCTCAGAGACTCATCCAAGATTACTTAAAAGGTGAAGTTGACAACAAAACTTAACCATCACAAGTCCACCCCAAATCCACTCTCCTCAAAATAGACTTCATTTCTTGAGAGATCATACCTTTCTGAAGCTTGTAAGATTCTGTTCTATCAGTTTGCAATCTTTTACTATAGCTAATTCCTGAGATAGGAGCAGGGTGGGAACACCTTCTGTTTAAAAAGTGTCTACCACATTTGTAAGCAGAGTATCCCAGTGGAGAAAAAGCCCATGAACTTACCAAAGGTGAGGAAACATTTCCTCAGAGGTCTCCTCTCACTGCAAACACAGGTCATGCTGAGAAGCCCAGTGCTTCTGAGGAGTGCTGAGGAGCCTGTAGCCAGATGACAGATCTCTGAAATCTTGCTCTAGAGAGTTATTATTGAACATTACTTACCTTACTCAAAATATCTGTTCTCATCAGTAATATTTTCTCTCAAATTCTGCATTTGAGTGAGAGATCAGAAACAGAATCCTTAAAACTTAAGAATGTGGAAATATCCTCAGCCCAGAGTAAATCCTTGTTTGTCATACATTTCATATCGGAGACCAACCTTGTGAATGTGGAAAACTTCCATTCAGACATCACACCTCAGTCAGCAGAGAATTTACAGTGGGGAGAAACCCCTTTGCCTGTAAAGTATGTGGGAAAATCTTCAGCCACAAAGCAAATCTCACAGAACACCAGCATTTTAATAATAGAGAGAAGCCTTTTGAGTGTAATGAATGTGGAAAAGGCTTTAGCCAAAAGCAGTATGTGATTAAACATCAGAACAACCCATACCGGAGAGAAGCTTTTTGAATGCAGTGATTGTGGAGCGTGCTTTGGTCAGAAGGAAAACCTGCTTACCCATTAGAAAATTCACACTGGAGAGAAATCATTTGAATGCAAAATTGTGGTAAAACTGTCATTCAGAAGTCAGACCTCATCAGACACCAGAGAACTCACACAAGCGAGACGTCTTTTATATGGAAGGAGTGTAGAAAAACCTTCAGTGGAAAATCAAACCTTACTGAGCATGAAAAAATTCATATAGGAGAGAAATCCTTTCAATGAATGAGTGTGGAACAGCTGTTTTCCAGAAGAGGTAACTTGCAAAGCATCAAAACATTCACACTGGTGAGAAGCCTTATGAATCTAACAAATGTGGAAAAGCCTTCTCACAATGAAGATCACTTACTGTGCATGTGAGGATTCACTCAGGTGCTAAGCCTTAGGAATGCAGCAAAACCTTCTCTCGGTGTTCATCTCTCACTGGGCATGTGAGGAGCCACACAGGTGAGAAGCCCTACAGTTGTCTTGAATGTGGGAAATCTCTGAGCATGTTGATGAAAGATTTTCTAGATGGGAAGATCCACCCTAAACACGGGCTGTGCCATTCCGTGGACTGGAGTCCTAGACTCTAAAAAGCAGTAAGGGAGCTGAGTGTAGGCATTCACCACTCTGCTGTCATGATTGCGAACTTTGTGCTCCTGCCACCGTGCCTTCCCTGCCATGATGGACTGTGACCTGGAACTGTAAGCCAGAGTAAACCCCTCCTTCTTTAAGTTGCTTTTGTCAAGGAGTCTGTCCCCAGCAATGAGAACAATAACTAGCACTGTTTTCCATATGGCGCTCCGAATTTCTCTTCCTACCGACAACATGCAAGGGTTTACTTTTCTCCACATCTTCATTAGCACCTGTTATATCTTGTGTTTTTATCTTGTGTTTTTGAGAATAGCCATTCTCACAGTGGTGAGAGGATATCTCATCATGGTTTGGGCTCTCGTGCTTCTGGTGTTTAGTAATATTGAGCATATTTTCATATATACCTGTGATCCACTTGTATCAGACTACTTTTATGGACATTTATTCAGTTTTACTTCCTGTATTGTTTCCTTGCTTTTTAAAAAAATATTTATTTATTTGCAATGAGAGAGAGAGAGAGAGAGAGAGAGAGAGAGAGAGAGAGAGAGAACACCAGGACCACTAGTCTCTACAAATAAACTCTGGATGTATATACCACTTAGTGCATTCAGCTTTATGTAGGTCCTGGGGAATTGAACCCAGGTAGTTGGGCTTTGCAGACAAGTGCCTTAACCACTGAGCAATCACCTTAGCCCATTTCCTTGCTTTAAAAAATTCCTTATATATTCGAGATATTAGTCTCTTTAATCGTGGCCTTTATTCTGAAGGTTGCCTCTTGGCTGTACTGGCTGTTTGTTTGCCATAAGAAGCTTTCTCATGGTTTGTTATTGCTTTTGTTGTGTGGGTTTTGGGTTTCTTATTTAACAATCCTTACAACTTCCAATGTCCTTATGTTTCCTTCTATAGTTTCATGCCTTACATTTAATTTTTAAAAAATATTTTTATTTAAAAAATTTTTATTTATATTTTCAGAAAGAGAAAGAAGAAAGAGAGAGAGAAAGAATAGGTGTGCCAGGGCCCTGTGCCACTGCAAATGAACTGCAGACACATTCATAACTTTGTGCATCTGGCTTTACATAGGTACTGGGGGATCAAACTTGGGATGTCAGAATTTGTAAGCAAGTACCTTTACCTGCTGAGCCACCTCCCCAGACTTATATTTAATTTTTAAAATTCATTTGAGTTCATTTGTATATATGAGAGAGATGATTAGTTTCATTTTGTGCATATGGATATCTATCCTCCCCAGCAGTTTGTAAAAAAGATCTCATCCTTTCTCTAATGCATGTGATAGGAAATTCTATTTACATAAACTAAAAATATTAAGGTCCCTGAAGTTTTAGTTGTTGAGATCAACATTGTAAAATCACAGGAATACTTATTTACCTGGAAGAGGCCAATTTGCACCAGTGACACATCTATACTAGAAAATGTTTAAACAGTAAGTCGAAACTAAGTTTCTTTAAAAACCAGAATTATAGTTGGGAAGGTGGTGCATAGCTATAAACCTATCACTTGGGAGGTGGAGACAGAATGATTGATCAGAAATTCAAGGTGATCCTCAAACTACAAAGGGAGTTGAGTTCAGTCTGGTTACACGAGACCCTGTCTCTTTAAAAACAAACAAGCAAGCAAATATCCTAGATTATAAGAATGGGGTTAAAAAAAGCATTGTTTAGGAAATCGTCTTTATCAAGGGAAACAAACTAACCCATATATGTATGAAATAAATGCTTTGTAAGCGCTTAAGGATCTTAAACATGTTTATTCAGTGTGCTTGAAGACTTTTTTTTGTTGCTGTTTGTTTGGTTTTTCTAGGTAGGGTCTGGCTCTAGCCCAGGCTGACCTGGAATTCACTCTGTAGTCTCAGTCTGGACTCAAACTCATGGCCATCCTCCTACCTCCCAAGTGCTGGGTTTACAGGCATACACCATCATGCCCTGCTGAAGTCTTTTAAGTGTCCTTCACATATTGTTTTAGACTCTACCAATTTAGTTAAGTTGCCCCCAGTTCATTCTAATTATTTTTTTAAGTTTGTTTTGTTCTTTGAGACAGTGTCTCACTATGTAGCCTAGGCTGGCTCAGAACTCTCAATCTTCCTGCCTTAATCTGCCAAGTGTTGGAAATAACCCACTCAGTTCTAATTCTTATATTTTCTATTGTCTGAAAGTTTCTGCCACCAGTAAGAGGATAGTTGATGATGGAGCAGAAAAGCAAAAGGAGAAAGAGCTTGGGGTGGATCTGTCTCACAGTTCATTCAAGGATTGCCATTAAATGTGAATTATTTAAAAACTGAAGAACTTAATAGGGTGTGGTGGCAGAAACAGGAGGCACATATTTTTAGGCTAGCCTGGGTAACACAGTGAGTTCTAGTCTAGCCTGGTCTATGGAGCGAGAGAGAGAGACCCTGCCTCAGAAACACACAAACAAACCAAGCAAACCAACTGAACAATCTAAAAGCCCTGATCATGGTGCATTGCTGGAGTACTAGCACTTGGGAGGCTGAAACAAGACACAAAGTTGGAGACCAGCCATGGCTACTCAGTGAGCTCCTGTTTCAAAAGAAAAGAAAGTCATCAGTAAGATCCACTCAGCATAAAAATCTCCACACCTCTGAGGTAAAATCAAGAACTAGCTAGCTGTCTTTCCTTCTTCCCTTTTGTCTTTCCTTCCTTCCTTTCTTCTTTCTTTCCTTTTCCCTTCCTTCCTTCCTTTCTTCTAAATTTATTTACTGATTTTGTATATGTACACAATGTACCTAGATCATAGTCACCTCCCTGGTACCTTCTCTTGCACCCACTCCCTTCCGCTGAACCCCTTCTTCTTCCCAGCTTGTTCCGTTTCTAATTTGATGTCTTCTTTTATGACCCACTGAGTCTAATCAAAGTTGTTTGCATGAGCACCGGCACCTTACCATGGCTAGATCACTGAGGAAAATGTCTCCCCTGCCCCCAGCAACCCCTTAACTGCCAAGAGCACCTCTCAGTAGAGCTTTCATAAGAGGGTTGATGGCATCTTCAGATTTTACCTCATGTTGACACTGTATCATCCAGAAGAGGGGATATTTGTTTAATTATATCTGAATTTCTAAATTCAGTCAAATCAGTGCAAGAACTCTGTCACCCTGCTTGGTTGCCATTTCATGGGGGAAAATAGCAGATTGCTTGGTTGTATCTCACCATTGACCAGGCTTTGGTAAAACAGTATTGGACTTCTTGCAGGAAAACCCAGTTGGCGAAAGCTCACTTTCTTCTTGGATTTTCAGGTTCCCCTTACCTCTTATTTTTCTGTGCTTTGGTATTGAGTTATGAATTTATGATATTAAGAAAGATTTTTCATATATCAATGCAGTACAGGTGTCTTCAGCCCTGCATAGATATTAGCACTAAGAACGTAAAATCTGTGTTGTTAACATGCTCAGGGAGTGGGAGGGATGGCTGAGGAATACCGGTCACCATCCTCTGTAGGTGGTCAGGAAATGCACCTGCCGCTTTTGAGAGCCTGCCTTCCTGCAGAGGCTGCTACACAGGGAACATGGGATCTGAGCTTGAACTGTCTGAACTTTGGGTCCAAGTGCTTGGAAACCTCTGTGGGGATACAAAGGGAGCTGCACACACTCATTTCAAAACTACAAGCAGCTTTCTGCAAAGTTTGACATTTCAAATCCACCTTTGAGTCAGATTATTCTGTTCCTATTGAAAAGCTATCTAAATGGGTCCTTCACTCACACAAATAATAATATTCCAAACCAGTGAAGGTCATGTGTGGGAAGCCTTAGGGAGGCCATTGTTGCTGCCACCAATAATAATAATGATAAGAGTAATAATAATAAACAACTCAGCTTCCATTGGAATGCTTCAGACATCTTAGACGTGCTGGAGAATTTATGATTTTCTCTGCTAAGAAACCTCTGTACTTGACAGTCACTTAACCCCCACCTCACCAGCCTCCACCCTGGGTCATCCTTAATCAGCCTTTCCCAGTAAGAGCGGATCCAGTCTCTCAGCAAGGTCTGCCAAGAGAATTTATTTTAATTTATTAAGAAGAAATTTTGTATGAGCAAGTCATGTGTTGGTACCACCATTTCCCTCCTCCCTGCCCCCATTCTCCTGAGGGCCCTCCTCGGTGGGATTGCTGGAATGATCCATGGGGTTGAGGGCTGAGTTGTTTCAGCAGCAGCCAATCACTGGGTGGGAGGCAGTGCCAGTAGATGTCCCCCCCCACCATGGCTTCTATAATCTTTGAGCCCCCTTTACCTTAAAATTCTCTGAGCCATGGTGGATGAATTTAAGTCTATTGTAGTGCTGAGCTCTCAGCCGCTTCTGGAATTCACTTTGGTGAATTGGTTTTGAATATCCTCAGTGTCTGCTTCCATTGTCCTGGTGCAGGTTGTCAGGCTTGCTGTGGGAGCAGCTCTCTTGCTCACCTCACCACTTGCTCTGTGGTTTCTCCTGGGCCCTAGCTCTTGTGCTAGGGGGGTGGTTCATCTCCTGCCAGGGAGTCACCATCATTTCTGTTCTTGTTGGTAGAATTAGGTTGTCCTTGGTTCTCACTGCCTTCTGAAAAATAAAAACAGATTCATGCACCTCACCCACCTGGAACACCAATATTTTTAAATGTCTTCACACAGTTTTATTGAAAAATTTAAAACATGATCATACTATAGTTGGATCATAATATTACCTTTACAGTTTCTTCCCCACCACTGGAAGTCCAGGGAACCCCTTCCTCTTTCCCCATAGACCCTTCTAGATTTGGATGCCACATTCTTTTTTCTACCTCCTCTATCATCCATGTAAAAATGTTTATGGGCTCAATATTATGCAGATCTCATGGAGGTAGTGACCTCTACCATGAGGTCCCTTCATGTCTGGAGATACAGACACAAAGTACTCTTCTCCAAGGGCTGGGCGCTACACTTTTGCTGGCATTTATTGCTATCGCTGTTTTATTTTTTGCCTTTGGTAGGTGTGTAGGGGTATCTCCCTTTAATCTGCATTTCCCTAGTGACATGCGATTTTTCCATTTGCTGCCAACCCCCTCCCTGCCTTTGTTTGTTTGTTTGTTTTTTGAGGTCAGGTCTCACTTCTAGCCCAGGATGACTGGGGAACTCACTCTGTAATCTCAGGCTGGCCTAGAACTCACATTGATCCTCCTACCCCTGCTTCCTGAATGCTGGGATTAAAGAAGTATGCTACCATGCATGGCTTCCTCCTCTTCCTTCTCCTCTCCTTTTTTCACCTTTGAAAAACAACTTATTGTCACAATCATTCTCTTTTTTTTTATTTATTAAGTAGAAACTTTGTATGAACAAATCATCAGGAAAGCACCGTTTTCCTCCTCCCTGCCCCCATTCCACTAGGGGCCTGTCGTAGTCAGACACACGCAGCTGGGATGAATCTCCAAACCAGGCACAATTCGGGGAGGAAAGTATTTATTGAAATAACAGATCCAAGGGAAGTTCCAAAAATGAAGGAAAAGGCTGGCCTCCTTTTCATAGATCTAAGTAGAGAGACAGAGACCCAGCACCTCCAAAGCAAGCAAGCACACTAAAACAATAGCAGACTTCAGCTCCCTTTGCATATGTATAGCTGGAATTTTATATCTACCTCCAAATTATCAAAATCTGGCCTAGGTGACACCTCCTCCAGCCAGGCAGCTGGAGACAAATCTTTAATATATTTTTTTAGTCTGCTGGACATTTAATCAAACCACCACAGGACCCTCTTCAGAGGGATTGCTGCTATGGGGTTGTGGCCATGTTGCAGTTAAGTTCTTCTGTCCATTTTTAAATCAATTTGTTCTGATTTTACTGTCCAGCTTTTAGAGTTCTTTGTATATTTCAGATAATAGATGAGCATTCTGAAAATATTTTCCTCTCAGTCTGTGGCTTGACTTTTTATTCTCTTGATGTTGTTTTTCAGAGAACTTCATGAAATACAACTTCTCAAGTGTTTTATCATTGATTGGCTCACTGGGCACGGGAATCTGTCTCTGGGCCTGCTGTGCTGTTCTGCTGATCCATTTATTATTCTTTTGTCAATATCGCTGCCTTGATGACTCCCTCTTTTTAATATGTCTTGAAGTCATCTGAACAAAAGGTCAAGCAAGCTCTACCACTGAGCTACACCTCAGCCCAAAGAAAATCTGAAGCTTATTAAATAATGTCTTGATCCATGAGCTTAAGGAGGTGGAGGTCCAGCCAGAATATACTCTGGAATTCTTTTTTGAATGAATAGTTTCTACTTGGACTTAAATCTTATGAGAGCTCTGCATATGGTCCTGTAGTACATATTTTTAAAATATATCTTTAATAAGGAAATATACTAAAGCTTTAATTTAAGCAACAAATAAATAACTTGTCATTCTCTTTATAATTTGACAGCAGAAGTGAATTACTTTTATTAAAATATTTCATTTATCAATTTGTCTACTCATTCATTAAATATTTGTTTAAAACACAAAATGTGCAAGCTTCACTTTGGGGTACAGTGCTCAAAACAGATAGAGATCCCTGCATTCAAAGAACTGTTGAGTAAGAGAGAGACATCTCGCTAACAGGTGTGGGCCACTATGCCTGGCTGAAATGAAACTACTTGTAAAAGAATCCCACAAGAAACATGACCATTCATTAAATTTTCTGTATAAAAATAGTAAGTACATATAGGTATATATACTTATT
Organism: Zapus hudsonius; assembly: GCA_004024765.1. Lineage (NCBI taxonomy): Eukaryota > Metazoa > Chordata > Mammalia > Rodentia > Dipodidae > Zapus > Zapus hudsonius. The sequence goes on from PVHP010022604.1 coordinate 21,834, forward strand.
TCTTTACAAAACAGTAAATATATAAAATTTTTCTTTATAAAATGGTATGTATGTCTATCCCACCCTTATAATTCCAGCTACTCCAGAGGTTGAGGCAGAAGGACTTGAGATTGAGGGCAGCTTGGGTTATAAATTAAGTTCAAGTACTGGGCAATTTAGTGAGACTCTGTCTCAAAGCAAAAATTTAATAAAGGAGCTGGAATGTAGCCCAGTGGTAGAGCCATGTGCAGGGTCCTAGACTCAATCCTCAGTACAGAATCCCCAGGTCATAAATAAATGAATAAATGTTAGTAAGTGCATTCATTCAGTTGTAGATCCATTTGTTCCAAGAGTATTGACCAAGTATCTTTTAGATGCAGATCAATGGCAACAGATAGCAATAGCAGCAATGCATATATGTATATATATACAATATGTGTATATATACACAGGAAGAAGCAGATCTGAAAAAGCATACACTAACTGTATAGGTCATTTACCCATTAACTGTACAATTCACTTACCCTAAAATTAATCATTATTTTTGATCTACTATTTCTTGGTTTATTTAGGTGCTTTGCTGTTAATGTTATTTTGGCATTTCTTGTTTTTTTTTTTTTTTTTTGAAGGTGTGTTTTTGAGGCAGGGTCACACTATGTAGCCCAGGCTGTTCTTGAACTTGACAGCTTCTTGCCTTAGCCTTCCAAGTGCAGGCATTACAGGGATGTACCAGCAGGACTTGAACTAATCATGTTCGTTTTGTCAACGCTGTTTCCTGAAACCCAAAATTGGAAAGTGAAGAAAGTAATGAGCTTGCTGTTTCCTCTATAGTAAGGAAAGCTTGCTGCTCTGTGTGTGTCCCTTGTCCCTCCTTCTCCTAAATGCCAGGGAGAAAGGTGTCATGTCTTTCCCAACTGCACGCTCCTCTCCTCATAGCAGACCAAGTGAAGAAACTGTAGATTCTGTACAAATTTTGAAGAAGTACCTTCATGGCATCCTTGAGATGTTAGGTTCATGCAGTATTTTTAATATACCAATGACCAAGTGGTAGAAATTATTGTAAGGAAAAAATGTGCCATATCTAATATCCTAATAGTATATCACCAAAGACTCCAACTTCTGTATCAACCTGTTCTTCCTGCCAGGTAGGAACCTCTTCTCCCGGCCTCTGGCCCTTGCAGCCCACTTTCCCTTGGCAAGAGAGCCCTCTCCATACCCATGCCATGGCTGTCAGTCAAGTGAACTAACTTCCTTGGCCAAGTGGTATGCCTGGGACCCCAGCCAGGCCAGGCCGATACTTCTGGGATTTGAATCTTGAACAGGGTGACTCAAGGTCAGAAACCACTTGCAGCTAGGACAGTCTGGTCGCAGAACCCTGCAGAGAGTTAGTTCCTGTCATCTAGATGGTAAGCGGAATCAAGAAATCACATATCCGGCCAGTAAAATCCCCTACTTAAATAGGTCTGAAATCTTTTCTATTGCTTGCCATAAATGAATCCCACTAGATCCACCCACATAAATAGGCTGAAGTATGTGATTCAATTATTAGACTTTTTTTTGAGACAGGGTCTCATGTAAGGCAGACTATTGCAAACTTGATAGAATTACTTTGAACTTCTAATCCTCCTGCCACTGTCTCCTGAGTGCTGGGATTACAGGCATGTGCCATCTCACCTGGTTTTAGGTCTATAAATATGAATGCGTGTAAAAGATACCTAAAATTGGGGATAGGGAGACAGTATAGAAGTCAAAGGCCTTGGGCTGGAGAGATGGCTCAGCGGTTAAGGCACTTGCATCCAGTGCCTAAGGACCCTGGTTCAATTCCCCAGTACCCACATAAGCCAGACCCACAAGGTGGTGGTCCTGGTGCCCCCCCCCGCCTCTCTCTCTCTCTCTCTGCTTGAAAATGAATAAAGAAGTCAAAGGCCTTGGCTTACAAAGCCTGTGGGCCTGAGTTGATTTCGCCAGCAACTCATGGAAAGCCAGATCTATGTTTGTTTGTATAGCACACACAAATAAATATATTAAATTAAATAATTTTTTTAAAATAGCAAAAATGACAGTTCATTTTCCTTTCCCTTAAGAGCCACTCATAAATTTACTATTCAGGATACGAAAGTACAGTATTTACTTATTTAGACAGGGTCATGCTGTGAAGCCCAGGCTGGCCTTAGACTTTCATCCCTCCAGCTTCAGTTTCACAAGCTATGAGATCATAAAAACATACTTTAAATGTGGATGCCATAGCCACAATTTTTTTAGTGTGTTGAGAAAAAATGTTTTCATACAAAATTAATATTTTAAAAGAGAAATGAAATGTAAAGTAAGGCTTTCATTTTGAAAACTTGCAATTGTTCAAATAACTTGTATACTGAATATAAATTCCTTCCTCCAAAACGAGATACTAACGCAGAAATCAAGCGAGTCACTGTAGCAACTATATACAAAGGAGCCATTGCTACCACAGACACTCAAAAGTGTCATCTGAGACTGGGGAGATGGCTCAGCACTTAAAGACACTGGCTTGCAAAGCCTGGTAGCCCAGGTCCAATCCTCCAGCACCCATATAAAGAGGTGCAAATAACTGGCATTCATGTGCAGCAATAAGATACCATGGTACACCTCTCCTCCCATGAAAAGAAATAAAAATATTTTTCAAAAAGGATCTTCTAGTCGGGAATGGTGGTGCACACCTTGAATCCCAGCACTCAGGAGGCAGAGGTAAGAGGATCACCATGAGTTCAAGGCCAGCCTGAGACTACATAGTGAAATCCAGGTCAGCCTGGACTAGATTGAGACCCTACCTCAAAAGAAGAAGAAGAAGAAGAAGAAGAAGAAGAAGAAGAAGAAGAAGAAGAAGAAGAAGAAGAAGAAGAAGAAGAAGAAGAAGAAGAAAACTATTGTCTAAGGATAGGTGTGTATAGATGCACACACACACACACAGACATACACACATATCTTTGAGATCTGTGCACACCCAATATCTATTTACTCTAAGGCTGAGTGTCCGTTCCTTGAGGGTGCAGAGGTTGACTGATTGGAAGCCTTTCTGGTCTGATAATTGTTCTGCTGTTACTCAAGAGGCAGAAAATTAAATGTAGGTGCACCATATTCCACAGAAGCTTACACTGGCTTCCGGCTTTCATTTGGGAGCTAGCACAGTATTTGAATATAAGTATTTAAATAGGTAATGGATAGGAACTTCAGACTATGCCAGTGATAGTGTAAATATGACTGAATAATTATATGTAATTCTAACTTGATGACCTGTATTTTTATTTCCGTGTGTATGTATATGGGCATGCAATGTGTATATGTGAGTTGGGGTGCACATACCACGGTGCTCATGTGGAGGTCAAAGGATAATCGTGGGGTACAGGTCCTCTCCTTCCACTTCGTTTGAGGCAAGTTATCTCTTGAAGATTTGCCACTGGGAAGGTCAGACTAGCTGGGCCATGAGCTTCAGAATTCACCTGACTCCATCTCCCATTGTTGTAGGTCTTTGGGGTTATAGACCCATACACCACTGCATGGCCAGTTTTACAGGGGTGCCTGTGCACCCATGATCTGAACTCTGTTTGGCAGGCTTGCAGAGCAGGCACTTCTTAGCCACTGAGTCATCTCTCCAGTCCCACCATTTGTATTTTTATAGATCTTATAGTTTTGAAACCCTTATGTTTACCATCTCCGTCAGGTTCCAAGCAAGAAATAGAACTCACTCAGAGGGTTCAATGTAGAGACTTAATACAGAGGCTGCTATAAGAGTTGGGCAGAGCATAGAGAGGAAAGGATACTGAGTTATCTAAGGGAAAAGGGTAGAAATAGTGTTCCTAGAGTCCCTGAATGGCTAGAGTCCAAGAAAGGGGCCAGGCACCTGCTCGCCAGGATCTGGTACAGGAGGAGTGTGACAGGGCAGATTAGCTTCCTCCTCCTCTTCTACCACTTCGTGGGCAGCTCAGCCAGCCAGAAGCCAGACGGCTGAGGGGTCTGAGGAGGCTGCTATCAGAGGTCAGCAGATCTTTTAGAGCAGTGCTAGTATGTGTGTGTAGGGGTGTGTGTGGGTGTGTGTATAGGTGTGCGTGTGCATGTGTTAGTGTGTGTAGGGGTATGTGTATGTGTATGTGTGTGTGTGTTGGTCTGTGTGTAGGGGCGTGTGTGTTAGTGTATGTGTAGGTGTGTGTTAGTGTATGTGTAGGTGTGTGTGTGTTAGTGTGTGTGTAGGTGTATGTGCAAGTGTTAGAGTGTGTAGGCATGTGGGGGGTGTATGTATGTGTAGGTGTGTGTGTGTGTGTGTGTGTGTGTGTGTGTGTGATGAAACAAGGAGACTAACCAGCCACACACATGCACTTATGATACAAGAGACTCTGGGAGATTAAGTGTCTGATTACATTTGCATAGCTCATGATCTGTATTTTAATGTATCTGTATTTTAATCTGGGAATAAAATACAAGTTTCCAGTCCATCCAAATCTAGCCTTTGTTTCTCCCTCTCCAGTGTGCTTTGTTAATGGCTTAGTTGCCAGCGACCAAAAGCTGTACTTTCTGTTGCTTGAGTGAAACTTGGTTTCTGCTATAGACTGAGCTAGCTCAGTGAGGACCCCAGCAGAGGATCCCTGCCCCGTGTCTACCATGGGAATTCAGCACACAAGGCAGATTGTCCCCCAGGCAAACACAGTCATGATGACCATCCTGTCATGCTGACATCACCAGACAAGACCCAAGGAGCCAGAAGGTCACAGACAAGATGTGAGGCTGCAAAGAAGAGGACTCTGTGCTGCCCCAGAAGCACGCCAGCATGGGCAAGAGCTGGGCTGGCCATAGGAGTGAGCAAGCTTTCTCTAGGGCCATGAGTAGCCAACAGAGTCACTTTTCTCATCTGTTATCGGGAGTAAAAATACTCTTAAGTTGGTATGAGGATTGAAGTGACATTTAGAGGGGCAGGGGATGGCTCAGCTAGTAAAGTGCTTGCACCCAAGCATGAAGACCTGAGTTTACAGTTCTCAGTCAATGGTAGGAAGCAGAGCACACCCCTGTAGTCCCAGTACTGAGGAAGCAGATCCTTGGGACTTGTCTAGCTTGCCTAATTGAATCAGTGGGCTCTAGGTTCAAATGAGAAGGACCCTGTCTCAAACAATACAGTGAAGTCAGGTGTGGTGGCTCACGCCTTTAATCTCAGCACTTGGAAGACCAAGGTAGGAGGATTGCCATTAGTCATAGTAGCCGAGGTGTTGCGGTCAGGTTTCTAGTTGATGCTCAGAAAGAACCCAAACAAAAGCGGCTTGTTGGAGGAATGGATTTATTTGGCTTATGGACTCGAGGGGAGACTCCATCCTGGCAGGGAAAATGATGGCATGAGCAGAGGGGTGGACATCACCTCTGCCACAGCACTGGAAACAGCGGCAGGAAGGTGTGACAAATACTGGCAAGAGGGAGCTGGTTTATAACCCCCATAAGCCCGCCCCAACAACACAGCTCTAGTGAGGTTCTAATTCCCAAATTGCCATCAGCTGAGGATCGATCTATCAGAACACATTCATTTGTTTGTGGGGGACACCTGGATCAAACCATGACACTAGGCTATAGAATGAGTTCCACACATATATAGTCACACATCCACACTGCACCACACACATGCAAAACAGTGGGTTCATAATGTGTTTAGTATGTTACTTAGCATAGTAGTTCCAATGAAGTATAGTTACAGCTATTATCACCATTGCTATATAGTGCAATTGCTTTCCAGAGAAGAGATTTAAGGTAGTATCTATCCCTCATTGTACTGATATGGGAACTGAGCCTTGGAGAAAGATTTGCCCCAACTCTCACTATCCAGGCTGGTTCTGAGATTCTCATTTCCCAGCTCCTGCTCCTGCCCCACTTTCCTCCTCCACGAAACACACGGTTCCAATAGCTTCCCTCATGCGGGCTCAAGCTGCTCACTTAAAAAGGAGGATCCCTTATGAATACACATGTTCTTGAACTTTCCCAAGTTGGCACAGTGTGGGGAATATAAGTTCTACACCCTTTTCTGATTATTCCTCTCATTCTTTTGCCATATTCACCGCTGATATTTCAGGACTTGCTTCAGAAATGTCACTGTTTTGTGTGTGTGTTTTTTTTAATCAAGCCCAGGGTGTCCTTGAAGAATATGCCTTTCACTGTGGTATAATTGGCTTGGAATCCCCAAGTCTTTATTTTTCCCTGTGGTGCAGGGAATCTGGCTTTGATGTTTGATAGCTGCCTTGATGCCAAGACATCATTGTTGGGGAGCCTGGCTGTTTGATGTTGGGATACAGTCTGCTGAGGGGCTGATGAGGCCCATTAACAGGAGTTCAAACACAGCCTCTTCCCTGGGAG
>PVHP010022605.1:0-28162 GCA_004024765.1 Zapus hudsonius
TTTTTTAACAGATGGTTTTGCACTTACTCTATACTGAAAATGCAATTCTGTTAATTAAACTAATGCTTTCCAACAGTCCGATGATATAGATTTATTTGGGTTGGTATTTTAAAGCAAATTGGTTAGACCCTAGTTTTAGTGCAACAAACTGTGAGAAGATGGTATGGATGTTTCTTACAGTTTTTATCCTTTACTCCTCCAGGATTAGTAAACTAATGAAGGTATTGTGGTATCTATGGGATTACTGCCTCAATTATTACAATGCTATTGGTAACGTTTTAGCTGACAGGTAACAGCATCATCTTACGGGTGACATTCACCATACAAGTCACTGATAGAACCACTCAACTGAATAGGATGCAGATTTGTTATGCTCTGGGGAAAAATAAAATAAAAGACTTTCATAGGATAGCCATAGAACTGCATTGCAGCAATATTAAAATAACATGGGCTTGGGAGGCATCTTATTGATTAAAGGCACTTAATTGTAAAGCCTTGCAGACTGGTTTTGATTAATCAGCTGCACATGTAAAGCCAGATAGGTATTTGTTTCCAATGGCAAGAGATACTGATGTGGTCCAACACACACACACACACACAAATAAATAAATATATAAATATTATTGTAAAAATTAAAGGAAATATTAAAAAACACAATATTTCCTTAATCACAGGCAGTGTTGTATCCTTTAATAGCAACAGAATTCAACATAAACCCATGTTATGCCATTATTTTACAGTGGGAAGATTATGGCACAATGTATAAGAATGTTATAACAGTAGGAAGTGTGTTCAGCCTACTCATGGTGGCAGACTGCGTTTCATGTCAATGGTTTTTGTTTACTCCAGCTGTCATTGACCAGCTTCCCCTGGCAGCTTTTTCAGTGCCTTCTGACTCTGCACTGACTACCATCTGGGGGCTGGTTACCATTCTGCACCTCGCAGAGTCTTTCGATGCTGATAGATGGCTTTCTGTGGTTTCTTCAGCAACAGGATCCTACCTCAGGCCTGGGGTGGGCATTCAAGAGCTTTGAAAGAATCCTGTCTTGTTTTTTTGACCTCATGGTTCACTTTGGTCAACAGCTCAGTGAGGGAAGGAGCAGGTGACTGGGACCAGGAGTTGCCAGACTGATCTATGCACATGAGGATTTGAACCGCTTTTGGTTTAGTTTCCTGCTAAAGTCATCCTCTCCCCCTCCCCACTCCTTAATCCTCTTTCACAAACTCTCACTTCTCCTGACTGGTCTGTGTAGAGTTTACAGTTAACCTGGCTTTATTCAGATTTTAACAGCAATTTCAATCGGTACTATGCCAGTAGCTTTTCTTCTATTTTTGGTTTAAACTCTAAACTTAAAACTAAAACTCTAAAATAAATGTATTTTTATGTAATGTATTCTAAAATAATTTTGAATGTCAATTAAGTGTGATTTCTTTACATAATATGGGAGGAAGCATATTTTTCACAAGTTAAATGGTAACAAAACTACATGTATGTATTCCTATTGCATCATTTTAGAATTCATTTTTGTTTTAGAAAATGCAAAGGAAAAAATACAGCTTACTCTAACATGTGTTTCATAGTTCAGGAGAGCTAGACGTGCCTCTTGGCTTCCCCTCATGAACTGTGTACAGTGCAGCATGCGGGCCTTGCCATCATAAAAGACTGTCTCCACAGCAAAAGGCCATTTTCTAATTCCCCTTTGATCATGGCTGTCAGCTTTGAATGGATAATCTCTATGTCTCTTTGGCAGGAACTATGTACTCTGTCTCTAGAACAATTATGAGGAAAGGAGAATTGGAATTCCATTAAAGAATTATTCCAAATTTATTCAAGCCCTTTGGCTAGGTACTTTACTGTGGAAATCCTACTGGGCATCTCTTAACAAATGAAAAGGGATGGAGAGCTCTTGGGGAAGCAGGGGAATGTGTACAGCCTACATATAAAATATAAAGATGGCATGCTAAAAGAACTGTGAAATACTGATCACTGATTTTATTTCTACACAAAACCTTGGTCATATAATAATATCCCATTCAATCAAGAAGAATTATTTCTTTGTTTTAGTTACCAATGGGATTGACATAATATGTATTTTGAAAGATGTTCCCAAATACAAGTGTACAGGTTACAATACGATGTGCAAAATCAAAAATTTTTCCAAGAGTAATATGTCCAAGTTTCCATTTTGTATAATCCTTGCATAGCCCATCTATTGCACTTACGCCTTGCAAAAAAAAAAATACAAGTATTCTACTTGACACATTATAATAGAAATTGGAAATCAAATGTGCTCTCAATATTTCAACAAATAAGAGCATGCTCTTGAATCTGGGATAATTGGATTCTTAGCTCAGCAGACACTGATAATCCTACCAGATCAAGGATTCTATGAAAACTCAGCCCTTTTGTCAGTCGGTTTCAATTCCAGTAATTCTTATGTGATGGGCATGTGGACATTCTGAGCGTGCAACCATGACAATAGAGTTGAACTGTAGGAATAAGAATCCTTCTTTGGCTTAATAGTTAACAATTCAATAAAGCTACTTTTCTTGTAAAAAACAATTGACAAAAATATATACATATGTATGTGTATATAAGAGAAAGCTGACACTGACACAGTTTATTGTAAGCCAGATATTAAGAAAAACATATATCTGAAATTATTAATATAATCAATTTTAATTTTCTTCTGAATAGACACTATATGCCTCTTTCTGGATTACAACATTCATATAAAATAGAGTCAAATTTTCTTTTAAAGAAACTACCTGGGCTGGAGAGATTGCTCAGCAGTTAAGGCACTTGCCTCCAGTGCCTAAGGACCTGGGTTCAATTCCACAGGACCCACATAAACCAGGCCCACAAGGTGGTGGCCCTGGTGTGCGTTCTCTCTCTCTCAATCTCTCTCTCTCTCTCTCTCTCTCTCTCTCTCTCTCTCTCTCTCTCTCTCTCTGCTTTAAAAAATGAATAAATAAAATTTGAAAAAAAAAAAAGAGAGAAACTACCAAGCTAAGTGTGGTAGCTCATGCCTTTGATCTCTGCCCTCAGGAGGCAGGAGGGACGCATGATTCCTATGCTAGGTTGGGCTATGGAATGAGTACCAAAACAGCCTAGGCTCTAAGGAGACCCTGCCTCACAAAAAGAACTCTTTTTCTCTGGGCAAGTGAGGAACGTCCATAATGTGAATTGGACAAAACCTGTTGTGGAATCCAAAGCTTGGATACCAGAGAGGCTCCTGGTCAGGATGGTGTTGTTCCCAGGTGTTCTGAACACAGCTGTGCTGGCTCTCCTTCCTTCTCCAGAGCTGACTTTTGGCCTGTTCACCTCTGCTACATTTTTGGCCTTCATTTCATTCTTTACATTTTTGAGACCTTTTCTTTTAGACACTTCTCTTTTCAGGAAGATAAATATCTCAATTTTTGTTGCTTTTACTCTCTAAAATTGTCTAAGATTTTTAAACAAAATGTTACTTTCTCAAGCACTATAAAGGTTACTTACAGCTATTGCCTTAACGAAATTTCTTATGCTAATTGCCTTAGTTCTTTCATTTATTTGGCTGCATGTGAAATCTACGTAATAAGAGTAATATTATGCAAATTTATAGCATTCTGAAAAGCCAGAGTCCTGTTTGGAGATTGGCTTGTGAAAACAATGAATCAACATTTGAAAGGACTCTGAAAAACATGTAATTAAAATAGCATTTTTATTCAGGATCAAATAGTCACCATGAAAGGATATATGTTTTTTATACTTTAGATTTTAGCATACTGGATTTTTTTATAATTAATTATATTAATATTAGTTTTGTGAATATTTATGGTTTCCTGGGTATTTTAGACACAGTAACACGTAATAGATTTCTAGAAAGATGTCTCAAAATATTTTCCAAATATTTTTGTTTCTATAGACGTCTGTAATACAAAAATAACTGGACTTGGAAGCTTCTGGCACAAAACTTCTCATATTTCTGTCAAAATGGATTTCAGTGTAGATGTAAAATTCTGACTTTCATGGCACTTGCTGGTACTTTCCCTCTTTATTGTGAATTAAGCTTTTTATTAGCCTTGAGACTGTCATTATAATTGCTTCCATCAGTCCAAATAAGCTACAACTGCATTTGTAATTTAAATGTCAAAAAATGATTTTCCTTCAGAAAGAAAGGTACCTTCAAGGACACTCAAGCTTTTAAAGAAAATATGGCTTTCTCAAGTCATCTCTCAGATTCCATATAGTTTAAAAGTTTATAATGATTTCTTCTATTCTTTCTTGAATTTTGGTTCCCTATTTCTATTACTTATTATATCCATGATTTGAGCTCCCATGTTTCTACAGAAGGAAAATATTTGTGGAGTGGACTGTCTTGCTGAAACAGATGTATGTTAGTGAAAAAGTTCTGTGTACCATGGATGCCAATGCATCCAAACTTAGAGCTGCTGTCACAATGGGCATGATAGTTAAGAATATTTTTATTAGAGAGAATCCTATATTTTTCCTAGGAAAGCATAAAACCCTACATAAAGAAAGGGAAAATAGATTACTCTCTCTAATCTTGGTTCATGAAGCTTCAACTATAATTAGAAATTCTGAAGATTTGAATTTCACCTTCCAAGCTGAGAGATTAGAGTCTGCGTGAGGATCTCTAAATAGTGCTTTTAATGTGCTCCCAAGGATACTTCAGAAAGCGTATCTTAGCCATGAAGGTTTGACAACTGAGCAGTGCAAGAAGGAAATGTGAGTCTTTATTCTAACCTTGAACTTCTCTATTGTGGGAACCTGACACTCATTTCTCTAATTAGTGACCATCTCACTATTACAGGGCTAAATCCTCCATTGACCTGTTTATTCCTCAGAATGTAATCATTATGTTCTTTAGAGAGAGACAAACAGTTCTGGTTGTATTTCCTAAAATGTCAAAATAATTCTGTACTTCTACTATTCAAGTAGGAAGATTTTACAGAAATCTATGAACATTAGTGATACCTCTACAAGTAAATTTGTTAAAGTAGGGATGTTATACTTAATATTTTTTTTTCTCAGATATAAAAGTTCTATTGCTTTTATATTGGACTACTTTCCTTTATTGACTGATTTATTTTACAAAGAATAATTTTAAGAAGATACTTTTTTGAAATAGCATTTTAAAATCTAACTGCTTGTGTCATTACACACTTTAATATTGGAAGGATACAAATAGTTTTATTTAGTTTTTTTTGATAAGGTTTTGCATCATACCAAATATTTGCTTGGTCTTATATTATCACTTATCACTGAAATATTCATAAAATAATGATTAATCAAGCCATTTCATGGGTGAAGCATGGAAGCACACAAAATGTCTCTAGATGGGATTTATTCAGATGGAAATTGACAGTTATGTTATTTCTGTAAAGTGTTAGCAATAAACTTCCCTTACTCAAAAACCAATAACTAAATCATTTTTCCCATTACTAACAAATACTGCTATAAAAATAAAAAGAACATGTCAATAATATCTTATCCACAGCACCAACTCTTAGTGGAGAAAATAATATATTTTCTTGGAGCATAATAGAATAAGAAATCATGGATAAATATACAATATTTTTAAATTGACTGAGTATCATAGTATTGAATTATGTGGATATGCCTGGATATCTCCAAGTTTTGTATTTCTCTTTTGCTTGTCTGTTCCATCTTACTGGATTCATTCAAATTAATAAAGAATAAGACTATAAGAAGAGAGTCATCTACCATGACCTCAAAGTAAAATAACAAGGTATAAAGCTAACAAAATACATAAAGTATCAACATTAAAAGTATTAAACTAAGTTGAAAGAAATCAAAGAAGATATCCATAAATGGACAGATATATCATGTCCATCTATAGTCAGAATCAGTATCAGTACAGTTCTTCCCCATCTAGCCTATACATTCAATATAACCCCAGAAAATTCCCAGAGAGTTATTATGATGAGAGGAAAGTGAATCCAATCAGAATATGGAAAGCTCCTCATAGTAAACAGATCACGGAATCAGACAAACAAATTTAGAAAATTGGCTCTACAAAACTTTAAATCTTTCTATAAAACTACTATTTGAGAGAGAATGGTTTCTTAAAATAAGATAAATAGGTCAGTGGAACATCATAAAGAAACATAATCAACCTAGCAATGATACAAGTGCTAAAGCAATTCAATGCCTTTTAGAAAATGGTGTTGGAACCACTGGCTATCCATATTCAGAAAACTAAAACAATGATGAATCAAAGGCTAGATGCAGATGTTAATAGACATGCACACCATCTAAAGTAATAATGAATGATACCATAAAATCCTTATTTTCATGCAGGAGGCTTTCAAGGAAGCCATGGCATCATTAGGTAAGACAGGCCCTGAAAAGGATAGGAGGTAGCCTAACCTCAAGAGAAATTGTCTGGCCTGTAACTTCCTGTTCCAGTCATTGTTTTCTTACACTGAGCTGTTGATTAAAGAGACCCGTGAGGTCCCCAAAATAAGACAGGTTATGTCAAAACTCTTGAATACCCACCCCAGGCAAAAGGTAAGACCCTATTGCTAAAGGTACCACAGACTGTCTTCACACAACACCAAGAGACCCTGCTTAATCCAGACTGGTAACCAGCCACCAGATGGTAGCATGTGTAGTGCTGGTGGGCATTACATGAGCTGCCAGGGGAAATTAACCAAAGATATTCTGAGAAAGCAGAGGTCATTGATATAGAACACTGAATGATGCTATGAGAAGGCTGAAGACACTGCTATATGGTACAGAGCTGTAAATCAAGAAGTGGTCATCCATGCAATAGTGGCACTAAACCTAGGTGGGTTATCAATGACTTGATAATTGGCTAAGTGACCCACTCAGTGACAGTAACCCTTAAGTGGAACTGGGATCATTGGTAAACCCATATGAAGACGAAGAACCTGGGCTCCAACGGGAAACCCCCAATAACCAGATATATACAGACAGGCTATACCCACTAGAATCTCGGAAAATTAACAATATTTGTCTCATTTAGCCTATACTGATCTCACTCTCCTTTGGAGAGATTCTGTTTGCATGTTTCAGAAGGCAATGAGAACCATGGACAACCCAATTCCACCTACCAGACCTGAGATGCTACCTGTCACTAGTCAAGAGGAGAACCACCCGTAACTTATGATATATGACCTAAACAAATCCTTTGAGTGTGTGGAGACATGAGCAAGAGACCTACCTCTACAGAAAGTCACATAACATGGGAAAGGATAATGGAGACAATGAAGATACCCAACACAATCCAAAGCAGAAATCCAGAGACTCTTAAGACCTCAAGAATAAAACAGACCTAAAAGTCACCCACCATGACTCTAGGATATGAAGGGATGGGGGGGGTGCAAATATTGTAAGAGCCATGGTGGGGGAGAATACTCAGAGCCTTTGCCACCCTCCGCAACAACACACAAAGAAAATAAAAACTGCCTACCTCTTGTGTGCAATCTATAACCCCCTATCCTATGTTCTAACCCAGAAAGCCCACTGAGGAGGATCCCAAGTGGGTTAGGGGCAGGGTTGAGGGAAATGGGGGTACAATCATAAGACTTGCTCATGCAATGTATCTAATTATTAACAATAAATACAAAAAAATAAAAAAAAGTTAAAATTAATAACAAAGAGAAAGAAAAACATTTTAATTTATTAAGTTGAAAGCAGAGAGAGAGAAAGAGAAGAGAGATAAAGAGAGAATGGGTGTGCAAGGATCTCTAGCCACTGCAACCTAACTCCAGATGCATGTGTCATTGTGTGCATCTGGCTTCACTGGGTCCTGGGTAATTAAACCCAGACAGTTGGACTTTTCAGGCAACCACCTTAACCACTGAGCCATCTCTCCAACCCAGATGTCAATACTGTTAATCAGAAGTAACTTGAGTGGATCCTGGGTATGAATGTAAAACTTGTAGGAGTTAACAGATTCCAGTTGAGCTTAAAACCAAGGAGATGTCTTCTCTTATTTGTCAAGCAGTAGTTAAGACATAGAATCAGTCTCATTGCCTAACAACAAATGAATAGATCAAGAAAAATGTCCTATATACTAAAAATATTCTATATACATTTTAAAAGTAGGGATTTTGTAATTTGTAACATGAATGAGTCCAGAAGAAATATGCTCAGCAATTTGGGCCAACAGAAGAAGACAGACAGTATGCAATCTAATATATATATATATATATATATATATATATATATATATATTCTATGTGGAGATGATCAATAGATCTCAGCTATCAATTGGTAGCAACACATTGTCAAGGTCTACTGGAAAATATTGACTGTAAATAATACTGTATTGCATATATTTAAATTGATGAGAGTAGACTATAAATATTCTCACTACTAGAAGTATATGAGGTGATGTATATATAAATTAACTAACTCATTGCAATTCCACAATATACTTATACATATATCACAATGAACTCGAGAAATATGTGAAAGAATTCCTTGTCAAATAAAATGTGAAATTAAATAAAAACATAAATTCTATTTAATCATTTGCTAAAAACTATGCTTATGTAAATAAAATTAGTCAATTGGATAACACTGAAAGTGTTAGAAAGACTACTAGATAAAGATGAAATGGTGTGAGTATGAACCAGAATGGAGGAAATATTTGTAAGTCAAATAAACAAAGAATTCTTAAATCCTAATAGTAACATGACAACCAATTCAAAGTTTAAAATTAGTCAAAATTATATGTGAACATTAAATTCTGAATGGAACCTGCATTAATAAAACTGAGTGAGGTATTCCAAGGCCTAGAAACACATTCTCCACATGTTCTCTCTCATATGGTTTGACTTCTGTTGAAGTTGGAATGAATGAATGTAGAGGCCAGGAAGATAACAAGGGTCTATGACAGAAGTTGGCAACAAAGATATTTGGGAGGAATAGTGGATAGTGGAACACATGTTGTATAAAAGTAGAAGGGGAAGAATAGGGAGGATTGAACAGGATTAGAGGCAGGGGAATAGAGGTGAGAAAAGAGGTGATCCAAAGCTAAGAGTACTTTAGGAAAAAAGGTATATGGAAATTTACTACTTTGTAAACTAATTAAAAATGCAATGTAAAAACGAGTGTAAATGAAGGTTCAAGATGCCACATGCTCTGGATGCATGCCATGCAGAAATCAAGGTGGAACTGAACATACAGCAGATGTTTCCTTCAGAATACTGAGCTGATCAATATTCCATCATGAATGCTTTGCGGGCTCAGGAGATCCTACTCCTCCCAGAGTTATGAATGGACGTTAATGCCTGTTGGAGGTGGGGGTCACATTCTTCAGTGGTTTAAACATTGTCATAAATAAAATAAAATAAAATATAAAATAAAATATGACCATGTCCTTCCCCTAAAAGATGTATATATGACATGGAAACATTCAAATAGACTAAACAGCAAATGTTAAAAAATTATAAATTAAAAGAATAAGCTACTAATTATAACAAAATCAAATGATGGAAATAATTTTGAGTAACAGGAAGTCATTTATTGTTTATGGGAGTGCAAAATGGAGTAATAATGTTGAGAGACAATCTGGCATTCTCTTACAAGGGAAATCATGATGTTCTCATCAAACCTAATGTTCACCCCCTAGGTATTTATCCTAGTAAAATGGTTATTTTTATTGGCACATACACCTTAAAATGAAGGGTGATAACAACTTTATAATGACAAATATTTTAATGACATTAAGGTAGTTCTTTTTTTTGCAGGTTTACATTCCATATTTTTTTGTTATCTGAGGTCAATTATGATCTTGAAATATGAATGGAAATGCATTAACAATTCATAAGTGTTCAGTTGTGGAAAACTCTGCAGAGCTGATAAGATTTTTATGGTCCTGTTCTGTCTATCCTGGGACAGGAACTGTCGCTTCCTTGTGTGTCTCCATGATGCGCATGATGTCCCTTCCTCCTTATTCACTTAGCAGTAAGCAATCTCTGTCATAAGATTGTTGTAGTGTTGTGACACTTGTGTTCAGTTATCCTTCCATAGTAGATTAATTTTACACCACAATGCCACTCACCTTATCTTACTTTTCATGTCGTGTCTCTCAAGTCATTACAATAAGGGTGAGTACAGTACAAGATATTGTGATAAGTACTATAGTCACATAACTTTTAGTACAGGGTTCTGTTTAGTTAGTAGTTATTTTTAATATCATGCCATGTAATTTAACTGTGTCCTTGGTATGCATATAGAAGGAAGAAAATCTAGTTTATATATGGATGAATAGTATCCTATTTCAGATTCAAAAAGATTGAATCCCTAGAGAGTGAAGGGAGGTAGGCTACAATAATGGGACTTCCCCCCTTAGGTAAATGAATACTTTGTAGTATGACCATGCAATAGACTGTAATTCAGCAATAATAAGAAATGTCATTAAAGATCTCAAAGAAATCCAGAGGAAGCTTAAGAACATATTTCTCAGAGAAAAAAATCCAATATAAAAAATTGCCTATTATAAAATTCTACCCATATGACATTCTAGGCAACATTAAGAGTGGAGAGAAGTAAGGATACCTGTGAATGGGTAGGGGGTGGGGCTAGCCTCTTTTGTCATTATGGAACTTCCCTTGATCTATAACTTCACTAAATCCTTTCCTCCCATATCTACCCCTAGTTTTGGAGATTATCCCAGTGACATGTGGCTATGACACCTGTTATAACTGCATCTTTCACTGTATATGATAAAAGACAATCTAGGCATTTGTTGCAGTCAGCTTTCTAGTTCCTGCGCAGAAAGAACCCAAGCAAAAGCGGCTTGTGGAGGAATGGGTTTATTTGGCTTATGGACCCAAAGGGAGACTCCATCCTGGCAGGGAAAATGATGGCATGAGCAGAGGAGTGGACATCACCTCCTCCACAGCACTGCAAACAATGGCAAGGGGAAGCTGGTTTATAACCCCCATAAGCCCGCCCCTGACAACACAGCTCTAGCAAGGTTTTAATTCCCAAACTGCCATCAGCTGGGCATTGATCACTGAGAACACATTCATTTGTTTGTGGGGGACACCTGGATCAAACCATGACAGCATGTCTTCAAAACGAAAAAGATAAATGTTACCATTTTGAAATTTTCTGTCCTGTTTTCTACCGTCTGTTTTATAACTCATTTGCCTGCTATGTAAACTCAGCTTTTCTACCAACATAATCAAGTGCCACTTTCACTGACAATGATAAAACAGTACATGCTGCCTGATATCACTGACAGGCCTGCCAGGAGGGTGATATATCTGCTTTTTTATGGACATATGCAAAACAAAACAAAAACAAAAAACAATAGTTACAGAGTGCTAGTGCAGTTCCCATCCTCTCTCAGGTTTCTGGATTCCATGCCCTGATGTTACAGGGAGAATCTATTTATCTATGGTCTTAATGTGACCTAGGAAATGATATTTATGTCAATGTTGTCTATGGTAGTTTAATAATCATATTCCCAATATAATTAATAACATTGACTTATTAATATATATTTAATTCAATTATAAAATTATAGTTATTATCATGACATTCAGTGATGTTAATGACCACTTATTATGTGGTAGATAGTATACACAGTGCTTTTGACCAGTAGCATGTCTTTTAGAATCAAGGCAATTAAATGATAGTTATAATGATTAGTCTTATTTTTATGAGAAAAAAAAGAATTTTAAAGAATATAGAACTGACCCTGAATCTCACAGGTAAAAACTGATGTTACCAGTCCTTAAAAATGGTCAGTAATTCAACTCTCTGATTATGTCTGTGTGCTGTATGCAGAGTGCTGCTTTCCGGTGTTCCAGGCTGGGATATTTACAGACCCATATTTATCCATAATGTACTGTTGTATAGTAGAGCCTGTAATGAACAGGAAACCAGAGGTTCTGAGTAGTCTGCCATGATACAGATAGAGCGCCTTTTTTAGTATTCAATGGTACATACAGATAGAACAAATGTTTTGTCTATTCTTCATTTCATGGATATTTGCATTGATTATAATAATTAGCCATCATGATGATAATTAAATGAACAATCATTAGTAATATATCTCATAGAACTATGTGTCAGTTACTTACTGCTTGCATGGACAAAATAACACACCAGAATCAGCTTAGAGAAGGAAATATTTTTCCCAGTTTATGGTTTTGAAGAGAAATACCTTATGAAAGTGAAAGAACAGCAGGTGCAGGAAGCAGGTACAGCCAGCACTACATCCAGAGATCAGCAGCGAGGAAGGAGAGAGAGAGAGAGAGAGAGAGAGAGAGAGAGAGAGAGAGAGAGAGAGAGAGAGAGAGAGAGAGAGAGAGAATGGCATGTGGGGACAGATGGAAAGTTTTAAGGCCCACCCTCAGAGACACACTTCCTCCAGCAAAGCTCTACCGCCTAGAGTTTCCACAAATTTCCCAAAGAATGTCATCAACTGGGGATTAAGTATTCAAATACAGGAATCTGTGTGGGATATTTTACATTGAAACCATCACAACCTATGTATTTCATTTTTTCATCAAATACTTTGAACTGTAGTTATTGTCGCATATGTACATGTTAACATTAGAAGAAACTTTACATAGCTAATTGTTCAGGATTCTCTCCAACTTTTGGTAATGCTAGTATTTTAATTTAGCTCATGCTGTGAGCATATTGTCATATTGTGAAGTTAATTTTTATTTTTGATGAAAACAACATTGGACACCTTTATTTGTGTACATTTCTACCTGTATTAACACCAGGTTTTATTAGTATAATAATCGTAATCACTAGTGTAATGATGGAGTAATAATCTCCACAAATAGAGCACACATTGTATGGATACCGCCTTTGTAGCAAAGGAACAAATGTATTTAATGAGTGAAAGATCTACTATTCAGTTTTATTTGTGAGGAAAATCTTAACTCATTGAAAATTTTCATGATTGAATGTGACTAATTTATCTTACACAAAATGAAAAAGTTTAGCCAATAAAAGAAAAAAAAATATGGACTTGTGTTCCCCAAGTTCAAAAATTGCTTATTTTAAAAGATATTGATAAGACAATGAAAAGGCAATCCACACTAGGAGAAAATATTTTCAACACATTTGATAAGAAATTCATACACAAGTTATATACAGAACAAAATGATTTATAACTGAAGTTCTAATACTCTGAAAAACTCCTAAAAAACACATAACATTCTATTTAATATTTCACATGAAGCATCAAATCTGATGCATCTTATCTTCTCTCAAAAGTCCTTGAGACATTTGTAAAGGACCTTTACAGTTGAAAATTAACACTTGAATGTTGACATTTAAAACAGTACTCCATATAAGGGATGAACTCCCCCCACCCCCTTCTAGGGTCTCACTCTATTCTCAGTGGAGCTGAAATTTACTCTGTAATCTCAGGCTGGCCTCAAACTCACAGAGATCCTATTAATTCAATTTCCTGGCTGCTGGGATTAAAGCTGTGAAATACCATGCCTGGCCAAGGGAAGACCTTTTTGCTTGTTTATGTTTTTATTTTCTCTTCTAGGAGCAGCAGCCTTATTGTCAGACAAAACCTGTTGATTATATATTTTAATCACTTAATAGCTCCACTTTCACCAAATCAATCATTTCTCCCTGTCTCCGGCTGCTACAGGGGCTATAGAAAAGGGATTAGTGATGCATTTAAGGTTCAATTTAAACTGTGATTGAAGTAGAAACAGTCCAGTTTTAGAATTCACTTAAACAAGCTTTTTTTTTTTTTTAAATTTCTGTTGAAAATATAATGATAAAAAATAAATATGACTGGGTTACAGATTTCAGTAAAAATATATTCCTTCAAGACCCAACACATTATTTCATCTGCCTTATAATGGGATAATGTATGTTGTGGTCAGCTTTCTAGTTGCTGTGCAGAAAGAACTTGAGCAAAAGCAGCTTGTGGAGGCTTTTGGACTCCAGGGGAGACTCCATCCTGGCAGGGAAAAGGATGGCATGAGCAGAGGGTGGACATCACTTCCACCACAGCACTGCAAACAGTGGCAGGAAGGTGTGCCAAACACTGACAAGGGGAAGCTGATTTATAACCTCATAAGCCTGCCCCCAACAACACAGCTCTAGCGAGGTTCTAATTCCTGAACTGCCATCAACTGGGGATTGATCACTGAGAACACATTCATTGGTTTGTGGGGGACACCTGGATCAAACCATGACAATATGTGTAAAGAAACCCATGAAATCATGAGCAGGTAATCATAAATGCACTAGTGCAGTAATATTTCCCATGAACATACCAGATCATCAGTCTCCTATAGTGTATTCCACACTTTATCTTATATTCCTGATTATGCCAGACATATCCGTCAGTGGCAGTCAAAGTGAACAACCAGAACCTTGGCCAAAGCAGCTCACCTTATGTGGGACGATGCTTCTTATCCTCACTTGTGTTCTTCTCAAAATAAATATCACAAGAAGTAAATACATTGTTTTGACACCATTCTCATCATTTACATATTTCAATATATTTGTTTGTAAGTTGACATTTTAAGTATTGGTTTCATTGAGTCATGTTCCTGCTCCCTTTATTCTGATTCATCTCACTCTTGCACTCCTGTCTCCTATTTTATTCTCCCCCCCCCTTCTTGCTGATCCCTTTATCTCCCAAATGCCTTCCTTGTGCTTTTTATTTTATCACAGCCATCTCTTCTTCCTTCCAATTTAAGATCTGTATTTTCTCGCTATTGGTTCCTTTTTATAGTTCCATGACCCATAATCCCTCACATATATATATATATATATATATGTATATGAATAAAATTAAAATTAATATCTACAACCTGTATATGAGAGAAAATATAAAGTATTTTTCTTTCTGAATCTGTCTTATTTAACTTAATTTAATAAACAATAATCAAATCTATTTACTGGAAATTGCAATATTTCTACTACTTTATAGATGAATAAAGCTCCACTGTGTATCTGTATCACATATTCATTATACTTTCATCAGTTCATGGGTATCTAGGCCAATTCCTTTTCTGAGCTTTGATGAATAGAGTAGCATTGATGAGGAATGTGCAAATACTCTGTGGTAGTAATAGGAAAGTGTCCTTTGAGTATATAATCAGGATTCATGTAGCTGAGTCACACGATAGTCCTAGTTTTAGATTTCAGAGTACCCTCCATACTGATTTCCACAGTGGCTGCAGTTACACTTCCATCACCTCTGTGCAAGGATTCCTCTTCTCTGATTTCCTCCCTATCACTTGTCATTTGCTTTTTGTGATGTCAGCTATACTGACTAGAAAAAAGTGAAATCTAATGTTGTTTCAATTTACATTGATTGCCCTCATACCTCAGAATGGTGAACACTAATCCTTTATCTTGACCTATTTCCCTTATATTCTCCTCCAGAAGTATCAGAATTCTGATTTTTACATGAAAGGGTTTAGACCATTTAGAATTGATATTTAAATTAATTTTTGTTCAAGTTAAGACACATTGATCTAATTTCATTTTTCTGATTGTGCATAACCAGTTTACCAGCATCTTATATTATTATCATTATTATTATTATTATTATAACTTTATTATCCATAATTGAATACACTATATGAACAAATAATGTGTTGGTATTCTCACTTCTCCAATTTCCCTTTTCCCTGACCCCAATCCACTGGGTATCCTACTCCATGGGCAAACTGAATCAGTCCATTGGATAGGGGGTTACGGATAGCCTAGGAGTCAACACAGCTCCACTCACCTTTGTATGATGTTACTGAGGGGGGGGGGCATTCATCTGGATATTCTCATCCACCATGGATTTTACAATCTTTCCGCCCCTCTTCCGCTTAGTTCCCTGAGTCATGGTCAGTGAGTATTAAGGCTGCTTTATTGTTGAGGTCTTAGGGGCCTCTGTACTTCTGCTTTAGGTTGTGTTGAAGATCGTTGGTGTCTGTCTTGCTGGCTTATTCTGGGTTGACTGATTGGCTGTGGTTATGGGTCTCTTGCTTATCCCACCACTCTCTGTAGGACTCCATGTGAATCCTCTACGGTAAATCTGGGGTGGCACATCTCTTGCCAGGATGTCAGCTATTGGCCTGTGGTTCATTGGCAGGTTTGGAAGAGCCACAGCTCTCTCTGTCTTCTGAAAAATACAAACAGAATCTCCATTGGATAGTGAGATCAGTACAGATTAACTGAGATACACATTTCTGAATTGATTGGATTCTATTGTGAATAGCCTCTTTGTAGTTCACTTGTAAAGTGAAATTCTCTTTGGGGGCCCAAGATTTTGGTTCCTAATGTATTTTCCCTGAGTCTCAATTCCAGTTAAGGGCTCATTATCACAGAGTGGATTGTTTTGCCAAATTAAAAGTTGCTGATTACCTCCCTTAGACTTTGGCACCTCCATTGTGCAAGTGACCATCATCTTTAAAAAATATATAACAAAGTGATACTTTTGATTCCCTCTTCCCTGCTACTTTGACCCTGGGTCTCCATCTCGGTGGGGTGATGAAGGCCTCAGTCAGTTTCTGTGAGGTCAGAGGTATATGCATTTCAGGTTATTTTACCCATTCTGTGGTTTGTACAATCTTTCCCCCCTTTTCCCACAATGTTCCCTGAGTCATGTTGGGCCTGCAGGAAGTCTGATTTAATGTTGAGTCCTTTGTAGTTTTTGAATTTTTGCTTTGATGGGTTTTGATTGATCACAATGTCTGTTGTCATCATCATCTTGGAGCTGGTTGTCAGGCGAGCAGTAAGAGCTGTACTCATGTTGTAGCTTCCTCTGCGATTTCTTATGGCCCCAGCAAATGTGGTAGAGGTAGCATGTCATATGGTGTGCAGTCTTCTAATCTTATCAGTGGATCTTGGGTTCTTCTCCATTTTCTTTGCCATTTATAAAATTAAACAAATTCATCAAACAAGAGTAGGAACATCTTGGAATAAAGTGGAATGCAAAGTTATTTGAAGAACTTTTTGGTGTGCAAGCCCACTCTTCTCCAGAGAGCAGTGGGCTTCTCTGTAAAGTCAATGATTTCCTGATCATAGGATTCTGACTTGGTTTCCAGGACCAGATGAAAGTTTTCTCATAGAACAGTTGGTTATCAGCAGAGGCTGCTTATTCATGCTGTCGGTGACTGTTTTCCTCATGCAGCTTTCATAGGGTTTTCTATCAATATGAGGGTGAGCTAGGAGGGAGCTAGCTTCCCTTTCTTTCCAGAATCTTTGATAAATATCCAATATATATTCTTAACACTTTTGTAAATAATTAGTTTTAACATCTCTTCACCCTTTTCCTTTCAGTAATATAATTTTACTTGACTTTAACACAATTAGTACTCATGTGGGATTTGTTGACTTTGTGCCTTCGTCAATTACATGAAGGCTTTATCTGGGCAGTTGAAAACTTATGGTTTGATAGGGAAGGAGGACACACAGGTAATCGGGAGTAAATAAATATTGTCAAAGTAGATGGTAAAATTAAACAATACTGTCATGTCATGATAAAATTCAATTGATCCACTGTTCAATGAATATATAGTAATTAAAATACTATAAATATGTATTTGGGAAATTTGAAATTTTACATGAAAATTTCAAGTGCAATAATTTATAACTTTATTGATGATTAAAGAAATTAAGATGAAAATTATAGAAATAAAAGTGTTACTTGCTATCACCAGCAAAACATAACCCTTTATTAGTGTAATGGGTGTGCATTAATATGAACATGTGTGAGTTTTGTCTATGACACCTATGCCAAAAACCATGAGGACACTATAGTAATTTTGACAAAGTCTTAAGATTAAAAATTGTTATACTTCTATGATTATTAAATATAAAATAGCAATAGCATATAGTCAGAATGCATCTCTTACTTTTTATCAGTTCATTAATTTTAATGCCTTTCAGCCATTCATTAACTGATGCACATTTGGAGAAGTTCAATTTTCTGAAAATGCTTAGAGTATAAGAAATATTCATTGCATTTTTAGTACAAATGATATAAATAATATTAATTGTCATAGTTTCTACATTATGTTGACTCAATTAAATGGAACTCATGTAGTGAACAGACTAGAATTCACAATTTCTACTCTAATTTTTTCCCACTTCATATATAATTTTAAACCCAAGATAAGAAGTAATTCATTAATTGAGGGAATAAAGGTGAATGATTCACATTTTCATTCTCATCACATAGATCTCGTGACTCTGTAAGAACTGTTAAGTAAGCCAGCATCTTGGAGCTTAAATAGGATTTAGAGTTCACCTTACACATCACCAATTTTATTGAAAATACTTAAATCTCTGGAGGGTGACAATCTTCTAAATAAACATATAGTAGAGGAAACATCTCAATTTTATGTTTGTATCAAGGTTATTTAAAATTCTTAGAGTTCTAAAGTCATTACTAAAGAGGGTTCTGTTAATCACTTCCACTACTTGTAGTTTAGAAGAATTAGAGTAGAGGATTCTTTTTATATGAACTACATTTTCCATCATCAGTTATAACATCCATGATGACTTGTAAGTTTTATTATTATGAAAAATGAAATTAGTCCAAAATATATATCAAGAGGAGCATGTTTCAGAAAGAATTCTGTTTAGTAGGCAAAGCATGATTTTATAATATTTTATATAAAACAATCATCTATTCAAGCTAATAAAGTAAATTGTTTGCTCTTACATACAAACCATAAGTTTGCAAATTTTTTTGTATCTGTTAATACAACATAGGAATCAGTATTTTGTCCTAGTTCTTTCACTAAATGTATGAAATGCACCTTATTTTTAAAGACCTCAGTCTAGGAGACATTGCATAACTTTCCTCTGTAATAGATCACAAGGTTTTAAAATCCTTTTGTCAGGAATTTTGTCTCCATATCTAACCTACATCACTCACTCCTCATTCAGCTAGGTCTATCACTTCATTCTGTTTCTTTTCTTTTTTTTGAATCTCAGTATAAGTTGAGAAATGCTGAGTTATAGCTGATTTAGAGATTGAAATGTGTTGAATTATATCCCAGCTTACTATCTATCAGAAGAGAACATTCTAAAAATAGAGCAATTTGAGTAACTTAGTAGAATTAAGTGAATTACCAACATTAAATAAACCTCATGCAGATAATTTGTAAAACCTCAAGATAAAGCATGATGGGTTATAAACTAACTTTGCTTTCTTTTAGTGTTGCAAATTCTACATTTATCCATTGGTAAATGTTCTCATTTCATTAAAGGTAAAGGATGCTTAAAACAAAAATGAAAGGAATTTCTGCCTTTCTATAGAGAGAATATTTCATTTCTATCTATAAGAGAATGTGACAAAAATTTATTAGACATATCTCAGCAGTATTACTCAAAAATTAATATAATGATTTATATTAAAGTTAGTGAAATTTCTGTAACATAATTTTTTGAACACAGGAAAGCTATATGCAGATATTGGCATAAAAACCTACTTGCAATAGAAGAGCTACTTGTTTTTTCAAACTCAGTTTTCATGCCTCACATTATTAGTTCACCATATTTTGAGCAGTCACTTTAAACCTTTAAGTTTTGCTCCTCTCAAGGAATCTGAGGTAGATTGACTTTAGAAGAAATCACACGGATGGACAGTCCTTGGGAGAAATTACACTTGTCAAAATTAAACTCCAGAGATCCCTACAGTACCTACATCTCATCTGAATCCTTAAGGTGAGAGAGGGGGGGTACTATCAAAACTGGAACACTTTCTCTGTGTTGAGGAAAATAGAATGTCAGCAGCCAAGGGAAATATTGCAACTTAGACAACCTGGGTTCATCAGGGTGCTGAAGTTTCAAGTCCTTTCCATTAACACAACATTGCAGGTTCAGTAATGAGAAAAAATATTTTTTCCTATCTCCCTTTGTTTCTTGCCCTCTACGGCTATCCTCAAAGTCATAGGACTGAGATTTTTGATCTACCATTTTTAAAAATTTTGTCTTTTACTGAATGACCACACCAGTGTATCTAGTATATATTTTATGCACTCAGAATTACACATGTGCTACTATATTTTGGACAATTATTCTGAGTTGTAAAAAGTGTGCTTTTGTGTGTGTACCTGTGTGTTTGAAAGACAGACAGAGATAGAAAGACAGGAAGCACTTTATAAAAACATACCTCTGTATCTCAATGCCAGACCAGAAATTGCCACAAGATACAAACATTCTAGATCTTACATGGAAAAAAGCAAACATGCATCTCATCTCATATATTTAGAAATATATTTCCAAACTTACACAAGCAGCATAACCTGAAATTAAGATTTGATTTTTAAATGTGGATGATAGAATATGTAGATTTGCCTATAGTGCCAAATATATAAGATTATGAGCATAAGCTAAGACTTAGTAAGTAAAAATAAGTGGTGCATTGCCTTATTTAAACTAGTATTTAAAAGTCATCTAAATCCTTTCAATAAATAAAGTTATTGTAAGCAATTTCCTCTAAGCAATTATACTTTTGATGTGTAATACTGAATATAAAACCTAACTTATGGGCAGCAGAAGTTTTCTCACCATATGTGATTCATATCCTAGGATGAAAGGAAATAAATAAAACAGGGAGAAAAAAAATAATAATGAGAAAAGATTAAACTTCTAAATTCCAAAACTGTAAAAGTTTGAGTAAGTGGAAGTTTGAACTTCAGGATACCTATTTCCAATGACACCATAATGGTTATTTTTGTATAAAAATCTTTTCTAATGCCTATTTTCTACTGATCTTAATGTAATCCAACCCTGCGTGGATTACATTCTTGTATATCAGAATAGAATGCCAAATGTGAATTCATTCTTTCACTGTCCAACCACACACTGTTACTGCAGTCATTTAAGAAGCCAGAAAAGATTAGAGCTGGATAATATGACTTCAGAACAGCACCAAAGAAATTTACCCAAAACAGAGTGTCATGCATGAAACCTGTAGATAGTATTTCACTAACAGCCACCTGTGTTTTTTGTTTGTTGTTGTTGTGTTTGTTGTTGTTGTTGCTATTTTCATTTTGTTTTGCGTTGTTTTTGTCCTTTCCTGCAAAGTGCTGAATCACTTCAATACTTACCACATGCTGAGTCAAAACCAATTGTTGGCACCATGCTAGTTTACCTTCTCAGTTCTTTGAAACAAATTCATTTTTAAATGATTTACTTATTTTTTGTATAATCTTTCATAATACTTTTGGAATATCTGTAAGTGTACTGCATGCGACAGTATAAATCATCTATGTAGCAGGGGGTTTGACAAGCAGATGAATTGTTACCCAGTATATGGGTAGGGAAGCTTGAAAGAAAGCAAATGGACTACCCACTGAGGGTATAAAAACCAGGATGATTTCAAAAGAAAAAATACTAGTGTAGGACTTGTCTAGAGCAAAAGTGAGCTGAGGAAGGTCCACATGGGAACAGATAATTTCATCTAGAGAGAATGTGGTGTGGAGAAGTAAAAAACAGTCAGGACAACTCTGATCCTTCTGAGATCAAATATGATTGGTATATATGTATATATATATATATATATATATATGCTGATTTTTGTTGGTATTGTTGGTTTTGTGAGGTAGGGTCTTGCTCTAGCCCAGGCTAACCTGGAATTCAGTATGTAGCTTCAGTGTTCTTTCAACTCACTGTGATCCTCCGACACCTGTCTCCCAAGTGATGAGAGTAAAGGTGTGCACCACCACACATACTTATAACTATAATTTTTACTTTACTAAAGTCTAAATAAATTTTGAGAAAAGTAAGAATTTAAGACTTTTGAGAGACTTTAAAAGCTGAAACTTATTTTACTTTCATAAAAGTGAGGCACAGTTGCTTGAAAGATGGTTCTATTCCTCACTACCCATGTCAAGCCAGATGCACAAAGTGGTGCATGAGTCTAGAATTTGCTTGCTGTGGCAGGCCCTGGTGTGTCTGTGTGCCTGTTCTCTCTCTCTCTCTCTCTCTCTCTCTCTCTCTCTCTCTCTCTCTCTCTCTCTCTCTCAAGATAAATCTTATTTTTAAAAATCCAGTATGTCATTTTTTTCTTTTATTGGGGTTTGTGTATATTTTTGTGGTGTACATGTGTGTGTAAAATGTGTGTGGCACATATGTATGTTTGTGAATACACGTGTATTCGTACACATAGTTTGTGTGTATGTAGCATGTGGGCAGGGGCAACAGGCTGGTGTTCAGTCTTTTACTTGATTATTTTGGTTTTTGATTATGTTGATATTTGATTATTTTTATTTTATTTATTGTGTCAGATTCTGTCACTTGAAGCCAAAACTTACTGATTCAACTAGTTTAATCTAGCCCCCTTGTCCTGGAGATCACCTCTCTGCCTCCAGATTGCTGGGAATATGGATATAGCCATTATACTTGAAGTGGCTGGAGGCCTTCGAGTGCTCATTCCCTGAGTCTGTCTCTTCTCTCTTTCTCTTTCAAATAACACAATATTTAAAAAAAAAATATATCTGGCAGGCTGGGGAGCAGGCTCATCAGTTAAAGGCACTAGCCATAAGCATGAGGGCCTGAGAAGGTCTGAGAGTGACTGAGTTTGATTCCTCAGAACCTGCATAAACATCTCTGTGTGGCCATACATATTTGTAAACTCAGAGACCAGAGAATCCCATGGGCTTGGGAGAACTGCAGATTTACAGTGAGAGATTAAAGAAATACACTGATGAGCAACAGAGGAAGGACACCCAAAATTCTTCTCTGAACTTTTGTCTTGTTCATCATACATACACACCTGCATATCCAAAGAGACACATACTCTACATCATGGCTACTTAACATGGGAAAGAGAAAGAAAGAACAAAAAGAAGGAAGGAAGGAAGTCTTTGTATTCTAGTAGAAGGAGACATAATAAGTGTTCAACAGCACAATTTTGGTTTCTGTAAAGTGAAGGTATTATGTTATACCATAACAGCACTGTTGTCTCCTGTTGTTGCTATTGTATTCAGTGGGGAGAAAAATACCAGGTAGAAGTACGTGATATGCCACTACACAATAAAGACATAGCACAAGGCACTCACTATCCTAATGGGAGAATTTCCCAACCTTTAATATCATTACATATAAACTTTTTTTTGGAATTACTTCTGATCCTTAAAAGTTATGGGAATATGACTGCCACATAGCTGTGTTATGCTGAATCACAATTTATGCCTGTGATGACACCAAATGTCATCTTGAACTGGTAGGCTAGCATTTGTCTAATAATACTAAAGCGAATAGGATGGCATGAAGAAATGCAAGGGCAGAGGCTCTGTGCACTGCACAGTGTACACGATCTCATATATCAAATCAACGAATAATGAGAAGAAACTCAGTTACAGCCTATTTCAAAATTGTTCAGGGTACTCTAGGTGGATGCTTTACTCGCATTACCTACATTTGGTTAAAGCGAATACATAGAGAATCATAATGCTTTTGGAGAAAATTTAATCTTCAATTAAATTTGTTAAATTAGAGATTCATTTCTGATATCTAGGTACTATTTAAGAGTCATACACTTTAACTATCTTACTTCAACATATGTTCTAAATCTTCAGCTAAAGTAGCAATTCTGAAGTTCTCCTTGATGTCTTCATCCTGTGTCCATGAACTTCTCCTCTGTTCTCACATCATACCACCTTATTCTCCAGTAGCACAGGAATTAACAGGAGAAAAGTTTCCTTCATCAGCATAACTAGAGTTTCTTCTCCACAATAGATTCAGTTGATAGATGTTACATGTATTGTGTTTCTGAAATTTTAATACTTGAATAGTTGTATACAGCTAAATTTCTACAAGTAATATTTTGGAAGGATCAGACGAATAATGTATAAGAGAAAAATAATGGAAGATGAGTGTTAGGGAAAAGGCATTTCCTGCTGTCAAACCTTATAAGCATAGTGAAGAATTCAGAATGTGTTTTTCTAAGTGTGGTATAAAAATGCCATTAACATTAAAATAAATTAGCTAAAGTAGTATGAGATAGAAGATAAAAATATAAACAGCAAGAGACAAAAGAGAAAAAAAAAGGTTGTAAGAGAGGCACGGAGAACATAGGGTTAAAGGAGAGTTGAGGCTGGCCTGAAACCCCAATAATCTCATCCTTATTTGAGACTAGCAGGAGTTTGGTCTCTGCAGCCTCCTTCCTATCTCCTAAAAACTCCAACCCCTACTAGGCCTCAACAAACCCTGATAAGCCCAGGCACCTTAAGAACTGAGTTTACTGAAGCTCACATACCTCAGCTAACAAGCCTGGGCAATAAAAAAGGTATAAAGTTTACAGCTCCTGTGCAACCACCACCATCCATTACTTGTCTAAAGACATGTAATTTGTGCCACTTGGAGCTGAGAAAGTCCCCCAATTTATCTATGCAAACCAGGTATTGACAGGTTACTGGCTCCTCCCAATCCCTTCATGAAACATTCACAGACCTCCCTGCCCTTGCCAATCCCCTTGCCACCTGTGCCCCTGGCCTCCTTTTCCCTCCTAAATAAAAACACCTTCCCTGAAAATAATAAATGAGCTATTCACTGCAAGTGTCTCCCGAGAGTTCTTCCTCTCTTGGCTCACTAACTGCTGTCCCAAGACTCTGTCCACACAGCTCCATGGATGAATCAGGGTTTTTAGTGTACAATGACCCCCCCAGGGATCCACAGACCACAGTAAGAGACAATTTGTATTAAAGACAACAGTCTAAGTGTGGGCAATGTAGATGGTCACTGGATGTCAAGTAGACTTCTTTGAAATCAATGAATCATGATATTATATTCAATATGCTTCAGAATAACATCCTATACATAACAATATACTCTTAGTTTTACCTTTAATTTTAAATGTTTCCCATTTTATATAACAATGATTTATTTAATGGGACTCTACTTTTTAACAAATTTTTTTTCTTTCTCATATGAAACCTTGCCAGAGTCCACTTGAATTTAGCTCTCGATGCATTTCTTTGATTCCCAATTTGTTGAATTTAAATAAGTGCTGTAGGTAAAGCCACCATATAGTATTCAAAGTGTTTAATATTTTCTCAATTATGTGACTACAGTCAAAGTTAAAACTATGCTTATCTGTTTTAAAACAACTGCTATCTAGGCAAATCCTGGCACTGTTAATACTGATCTATATAACTGTAACTAATAAGTTGATAGTGTTGATCATCAATTATTTCTCATGTGTGAGTGTATGGACATCTTGTCTTGAACAACGTATGCAAAGAATAATGTTTTAGTTAGGTTATAAGTTTTCATTAAATTATATACACCAAAGATGATACAGGTCAAGTTTAAAATATCACTTAACATAGTAAATTATTGCACTCTTGAACCTATAGGTGTGATTTACTTTAGTTTTACATACCTACAAATAATACAGAATTATCAAAATCTGTCTCTACATGTCACTCCTGTCCACTGCCTTTGTAAATATAGTTTGGTCACAGAGGAATTTTATTTAACACAGAAGAAACTATACAGTTATAAAGACAAAATGTTTTCATAGCAAGGCTAGTCTCTTAAAAGAGATTCATAGATGGTGAGTTCAAACAAAAATATGTTATGTTTATACAGACATTAACTTTTATATTCAAGCATTTTTGGTATCCCTTATCTTCCAAGATTCACTAATATGCATTATATATCTGTAACTATATCTATGTGTTTATCTATACCATCTCTATCTTTATCATCTATCATCTGTGTATCTATCTATGTGTTATGATATTCTGCAGTAGAGAAATAGCGATGCAATCTTGTGACTCTAATAGACAAAGACAATGCTGAGAAAATGGTATATTTATGGTCAAATGAAAAATTGTGGCAACAAATTTCTGAGAGTGAGAGCAAAATGAAATAGTATGAGGAGGGGAAAATTTCATATTTTTTATGTCTGGAACCATCAGTCAATATTAAAGTTGCCACTAAAAATAATGATTTATAAATATTAATATATCTACAATTATGCAGTTTTCTTTTCTCAATAAATTATTGAGTTTATGAAAAAAGGCTGTTCTTCCTTTTACCTAAAATAAAAATTGGTTCATAATTTATGCTCAGATATCTCATGTAACCACAGAATCAATAGCACCATGAATGTTCTCTGAACCCTCTTTCTCATTGCAAATTGCACACTTTTCATGAATTCTTCCAGAAAGTGAGGTAGCTCTCTGGGGTGCCTTTTCTAATGATACTAATCCCATTATGAAAATTTCAATCTCAAAGCCTGATTAAATGCTAACACTCCAACTTCTAACACCATAAAGTATTAGGATTTTATCATAGAAACTTTCAGAGAACACAATCTTTTAATCATTCTGTTATGCATGCCACATTAACACAAAATTTCTAAGCATAAATAATGAACAAAACTGTACATATAGAAAAGATGCATTCATTTTCATAAATGTACTGATAGATTGAGAAAATTAAACTGCATAATTTTTAAATCTTAAAAAGTTGAAAATCATGATTTCATTTATCACCCTTTAAAAGACTCTAATTATAGGACCTCCTTATCAAAATATCACTTGATTGATTGTGTTAATTATGGTGTCAACCTGTAGATATTAAGGCAGAATGGAAATAGTTTAGTGATAATGTTGTGCATAAAAATTTTACAAAACTAAATATATGCTTTATGTTATTTCACAAAGAAAATGCTTGTATTTTATTCTGATACTGATAATTTACATAATTACTCAATATGGGTGTCACTATTTAAGGGATTTAAGACATTTTAAAGACTTAAATTCATAATTAATATAACTGATGTGCATTTTGAATATTATATTTGGTAATATTTTTGTGATTTCTAGAAACAAGTTTCTAAGTACTATGTTCCAAGTTGTTTTAAAGGACAAATAGGAGTTAAACTCTTGATATTCAAAGCCTTATTATACTTTAAAAAATACTTACTTTATTTGAGAAAGAGAGAAAATGGGCATGCCAGGCATCCTGCTGATTTACATGGCCAATATGGAATCAAACCCAAGATATCAGGCTTTGAAAGCAAGCATCTTTAACCCTCATTTTTCTTTTTTGGAACTTAAACCAATCTACAATTTTAAAGTTACATTCAAAGAAATGCCACTTGCATTTATGAAAATGTTCAAGACATTTAACCAAACGATGACATGAGCAGATACCTGACTCTTTAGATTACAAGGAATATCTAAAAAAGCAGTGTTGCAGTCAGCTTCTTAGTTGCTGCGCAGAAAGAACCCAAACAAAAGTGGCTTGTGCAGGAATGGGTTTAGTAGGTTTACAGACTCAAGGGGAGACTCCATTCTGGCAGGGAAAACGATGGCATGAGCAGAGGGCTGGACATCACCTCTGCCACAGCACTGCAAACAGCGGCAGGAAGGTGTGCCAAACACTGGCAAGGGAAGCTGGCTTATAACCCCCATAAGCCCGCCCCTGACAACACAGCTCTAGTGAGGTTCTAATTCCCAAATTGCCATCAGCTGAGGATCGAGCTATCAGAACACATTCATTTGTTTGTGGGGGACACCTGGATCAAACCATAACAAGCGGGAACTTGACATCAATCAAATACTGATTAAAAAACATTATTTGCAAAGACTGAAACAGAGGAGGTTATCCAGCTGACTGGGGATGGGGAAGGGGTGCAATGAGGAATTGGAGATAACAACTCATTGTTGGCCTACTAAACAATGTAACTCATTATGGACAATAAAAATAAATAAATAAAATTTTAAAAAAAAGCATTATTTGTCTATTCATGGCATCCATCCTAGCCAGGTATCTTACAGTACTACCTTACCTTATGATCCAGGATTCATAGTAGTGTTGCAGAAGATCAGCTTCCTAAACTGAAACATTTCACATTAAACCATAAAGAATACTTTATTACACAGAAGTCTAGTATACAGCTGGTGACTTAATTTAATCACTTTCAATGTAAAATCAAGGAGAATCAGATCTAATGTTAAAGTGCCCATTCTCTCCTTACTAATCACAAAAAGAACATGTTACACCATAAATATAAACCGTTAATTTACAGTAACTTGTTTATGACAGAATCAGTCTGAACTCCAATGTCTGTTTAAATTTTAAGACTGTGACAGATGATGGTGTTTTGTTAGAGGGTTTTAATTCATATTGTCACAAGGTGACCGATAATATACTAGAGGATATATATCATTGTGGAATTCT
>PVHP010022606.1:0-28208 GCA_004024765.1 Zapus hudsonius
TTTGTAGGGTCTGTGTTAAGAATTCCAGTCCAAGGTGGCAGATTGCTCAGAGTCTATTTGAAAAGGAAAGGGTTAGAATTTTTCGAAAATGGTAATAATGAAGAGCTGATCATAAAATAGTCTCCTGTGACATCTTAACCAATGTGGATAATACACAGAAAGTTCACCTAAAACCCTGAAAACCCTGCGCAAAGGAGCAGTAAGTCTCTGTTTCAAG
This sequence comes from Zapus hudsonius, assembly GCA_004024765.1. NCBI lineage: Eukaryota > Metazoa > Chordata > Mammalia > Rodentia > Dipodidae > Zapus > Zapus hudsonius. The sequence goes on from PVHP010022606.1 coordinate 218, forward strand.
GACACAGAAATAGGATTGTTCTGAGGAACTTTAAATGCAATTACATACCATCTTGTTTCCTTGCAGGTTTGTATCTGTGAAAGGCTGGAAGCTTCATCTTTTATTTCCATTATTTTCTGTCTAACCTGACAGTTATGTCCCCTGGGCTGGTATTTCTCAAACTCTAACCTACCCGTGCTCCTCATGGGAGCTGGTTAAAATGCAAATGCAGGACTGGAGTAAAGCTGGAAAAGCTGCAGTTCTCCAGAGCATCCAGGGGCAGACAAGAGTGTTGTCCAGGGGCCACAATTAAGGAGCTCAGGTTGGTAACTTGGTTTCATATGTAATATCCCCAAAGTATGCTGTGTTCAAACATGAAGACCACTTACAATTTTAATATGATTTATGTTTTATCTATTCCTTTTGTTTCAGTCTAGAAGACTCACCAGATTATATACTTATTTTTATTTTTGTTCACTTGAAAGTAAAGAGTAAACACTTCTGATCTCTTGCTTCATCTGTTACCTACTAGAGGATTTTGATACAACCACCATGCCATAATATCATACTGAGCTTTTGCTTTAGAGCTATTTTTCTTATAAACCATATTATAAATCCATTAAATTGAGGGATTACTTAATTCTTTTCTCTTTATCTAATACATGGGCAAATCTAAACCATGCAATATCAAGAAAGAAATGGGTGAAGCCTAAGGTTTGACTAATTGCCTGAACTATGGGAAAAATATCTCGTAGCTTCGTCTCTTGATAGGAACGTATGGAGTTGTGTGTAGGTTGCACAGCCTGTGGCAGAAGTGGAATCAACAACTAAGAGATTTTGTCCTGTCACCAACTAGATAAATTAAGCAATTCACCATGTACCTACAGCACTCTGAGGGGAGGGCCACCAAAAAGAGGTGAAGATGAAGACATCCCCTGCTCTTCAAGGCTCCAGGGGAAACCTCACCACGTAGTGCAGATCACGAAGGGGAGGCCCTGTGGTGATTATTACCCTTTGAAGATGGTGGATTCATTTCTAAAGAGCCAGTTCCAGGTTTGTTCCCATTAATCCCCTGTTTGATGAGAACGGCAGGGTGTGCTGCTAATGGTTTCTGGTTGCTTTTGGGCTGATGTGAAATGCATGTGATAATTAGCTAACTAAATTAGTTCTCTTCTCATTATTTTTTATATAAAACGGTTTGGTAGGGATGGTGTTTTACAATGATTTCTGCTCTAATTTCTTATTATTACCACTGGGGGAAAAAAGCACCAGGAACATATTTTTTTCCCCACTGTGGGGTATCTGTCCCTCTAAACCTGCTCATGTATGACCTGTTACATATGCTCTACAAGGAAATCCTGGGGTGACTCCCCTGACTTCTCTCTTGGATCATATGACTATCCTCACAGTTGGACTTCCTCTTGAATATTCCCAGATTAGCAGGTTTTTTTTCTTTTCATGTCTCTCAGTACAGAGAAAAGTACATAAGATTTACTCAGAATTTTTGCTGTTACAAGCACAAAGATTTTCTACTTTGACATGTTAACATTCCAGATGTTTGTCATGAGCCAATCTCTGGGACTTGCCCATCTGCTCTCAGCCTCAACCACCTAGTGACTGTGTAGAAAGAGTAGAATGTGGCTCTTTGCTGGTGGCGTGGCCATTAGCTTTTAGGGGCATACAAATCTCTATGTAAACGTGCTGTTCTGGAGAGCTGCTGAAGGATTTTTGATACTGCTTTGGTATATTGTTCTCAATTATATAACACTTCCTTCATAGTTGCAGTTTCTTATTGAGAAGATCAGTAGTGGATAGCTCTGTAAAGGAAAATTCCTAGAGAAAATTGTGAATTACATTTCATGACTGTACCTGTTGTATTCTGTTACTTCATCACCAATTAACATACTGCCTAGGATTTATTTAGCCGAAATATGATGTCATGAGTATTGGTATATTTTATACCAAGATTAAATCTCTTATGGCATGTGTCTTATTAAAAATGTCAAAGACCTTCAGAAATTCTTTTCTGTGACAGGGAGTCTAATTAATTTTATCTCCTTTATTTGGAACGGCCTCAGTGAACTGTTCTATCAGGAGAAGTGACATTCTGAGAATTCCTCAGAGAAGATATAAGAAAAATGGTAGGCCTGGTCTCCTAGAATGCTCACTGCCCAATCTGGAACATGGTGGCCACCATACAGTGGGCATGGCTACCAACGCTGCTGTCCTGTGTGGATCCCAGCTCAGCATGTTTAAAGGAGGTGAGCAGTGAAGTCATGTCATCGAGCAAGCTCACTGAGCATTCTGATGACATCAGCCCCTGCTGTGCTTAAGAAAGCCAGGCAAGAATCATCTGCCCACAAATCCAAGAGAGAATGATTTTGGGACATTGCTAAATTTCAGGTATATTGAGCAGTAAGAGATAGGTACACTATCAGAGAAAATATCTCAATCTAGTCATTTATAAACAGACATAGTGATGCCTCTTACTGCTAGAAATTAGAGAGATTAAGTATGAATTGGTAGACTCCTTAGTGTACTACCCACAGAAGAGATTATGTGAAATCTCACTTCCCCACTCTTCCCGTTTCTAGAAACCTGACATTGAGCTTTCCAAGTACACCTGTCTGAAGCATAATCAGAAGGAAACACATCAAATCATTCATTTCATTGGCCACAATTTCCACTACCAGCTAACTCATAGTCACACAGAATCACCAAACAGAACATAGTGTGTGTAGTTAACTTTTACAGGGTTCAGTAAGTATTTTGAATTTTTCAAATTTAGACATAAATCTTTTAGACTCATTCAAATATATTTGTGATTGTTGCAAAAAAAATTTCAAAGCAGATGTAAATGTTTACCAATTCCTCTGTCACCATAATCATATAGCTATTATGCAATAATAATGCTATGTATACTTTTATTGAGTGCACTCAGGAATACACCAACACTTTTTCATCTGTTTTTTTAAACCTTTTTATTGGCTTAAATTACATATATTCTTAGATAAAGCCATTGAATCCACAATGACATTCCCTCTTATGCACTAATTATTCTCCCCCCCCCATGACAATTACATTCTTTCCACCCCCTCTTCGGCAAATTTCCCTGAGTCATAGTGGGTGAGTTTATATTTTGCATAGTTATTAGGTTTTTAAGAGTCTGTAGATTTGTATTTTGGACAATTTTGGGCACCCTTGGTGCCTCTCTCTATCATTATCCCCAGGTTATCTGCCTTGTTGTAGGAATAGCTCTTTTGCTCATCATCTCACTTCCTTAGAGGTTGTGTTAGGGCTCTAAATGGTGAGTTTGAGGTGAATGGTCTTCTGCTTGGGTGTCCCCCCATCCAGTCATGTCCCTTTGGTGGAGTTCTGTCCCCAGTTCACGTTGCTTTCTGAAAAATACAAATAGAGTCTCCAGCAAAGAGTGAGATCATTATTGATCAATTGAGACAAATATTGCTAGGTTGGTGAGCATTTGGCAGGTGTAGCCTTTCTGAGGACCTGTGGTTAGTGAAGACTTTCCCACATAGATGCGGTTCTCGGTCCCCATTCAGGGTTTCCCTGGGTCCCCTTACCAGTCAGGGGTTCCCTGCCTCTGAGTGGATCTCATAGCCAATTAGCCAGTTGCTGACCTAGGTTGGGTGCCACTATTGCACAGATGGGCACTTCTTGACTTGCTTGTCTGTGCCATACAGCAGTGTGTTCTGCACTCTCAGGCCATTGGTTGGTATAACTTGAAGATGCTTCCTGCCCTCTCATGATATCCTTGGTTTGGTTCCCCTGGTAGCTTGTGCAAAACCATCCAGCCTCACCCAGGCTGCCCATCTGGGAGCTGATTTCGTTTCTGGATTCAGCAGGGTCTCTCATTGTTGTGTGATGTCATTCTATAGAATCTTCAGCAATAGGGTCTTATCTTTTGTCCAAGGTGGGTATTCAAGGGCTGTGACAAAAGTTTGACTTTTTTTAGGGACCATGTGGATCACTCTGATCAACAGCTCATTGTGGGAGGAAACTACTTACTGGGTTGGGGAGCCAAAGGTCAGCGTCTTTTGTACCATTGGTAGGCTTCCACCCCCCTTTGGGGCCCTGTCTACCTCCAGAACTTGTACAGAAGATAGGATTCAATGGAGTCAGATTGTTGTTAGTTTAGGTTTGTGTACATCTTCCCCCTCTGTTGCTTCCACCCCTGCCCCCATTTTTTTCCTCTTTAACCCTGACAGTATTATTGTTTCTGGAAACTTCACTGGGGTACTGCCCAAACAATATATCAGATATTTTGCATGGTCCTGTCAGCTGTTGTAAGTTTGGACAGGATGACATAATTCAATGACCAATTGGGGAAAATGTCTGTAGACTACCTGAATGCTCTGTGAATAATTTCCTAGTAGCTAGCAACCTCAGTATTATTCTACTTAATAACTAACTTCCTAGCGTACACAGTGATAAAGTTCTTTCTGTTCCCTGACACCCTTACACCCCAGTCTATAGGTAGGACTCATTTTTTCTGACTTAGCAACTGCTTTTCCTGATGGAACAGGAGCTCTTTCTAGAAGCCCAATCAATCGATGGGGCTATTAATATTTTCACACTCTTGTCAATCCCAGCCCTTCCTAGGGCTTGGACTTTATCTAACTGGCTGTAGTCTGCAGCCTTAATATTCAGAATAACAGTATCTAGAACCAAAATGTCCCCATCATTGAGCAAAACCACTCCCTGGAGATGGATAAGGAGGAAAAGAAAGACAAGCAGTCAAGGACATGTTAAACCAAAGATCATCTCTTTCTGGGTATATATATTAACATTACCCAAGGACAGTCATGAAGATTGCTCATTTCAAAAACAACTACAAGCCAGGTGTGGTGGCGCAAACCTCTGATCCCAGCACTGGGGTGGCAGAGGTGGGAGGATCACTGTGGGGTTGAGGTTTGAGGCCACCCTGAGATTACATAGTGAATTCCAGGTCAGCCTGGGCTAGAGCAAGAGTCTACCTCGAAGCCCCACACCCCCTCAAACAAAATAACAAAAGAGAACAAGTGCATGCATGTACCGTACTTTGTACTCAACTACACAGGGAGGAAGTCAGAAAGTCACGGTGCAAACTCAGGTAGGCCAATGTCTTAGGCTGCACCCTAACCACTGCTCCACAGAACCTTTCAAAGTCCTGCCTTGCCATTCCTCCTTCTCTTGATCTGCAGATCAGTGGTGATCCCTGGAAAACGACATGGACCTGAGGTGGGCCCTCACATCATGTAGATACCATTTTGGAGATGTCCTCAGGTCAACATGATGAATCAGTAAAATCTTCCTGCAGAAATTTGACTTTCTTGCATCTACAATGATATCCACCTCCCTACTCACCAATGGTGGCTTCTTCATCATGCTTAAACATTCATGTTTCTTAAAGATTAAAAATCTTGAAAAAAATACCCCTAAAATTACATGTTGACTATTTTTCCCTGGGTTTACTCTGCTTTTAATTCCTGTGCAATTATTTGTGAAAATTACCTGGAAATATATCATCGTTAGTTCATCTCATTAATAAATTATTCTCATCTCTCACTCTCCTTAAACTTAAGTAGAAATGATTTCATAAGTTAGAAAATTCTACAAATGCCATTAAGATGTATTGGTTTGTACAGGTAATTCCTATTTAATTTTTATTTTCCTGTTAAAACACTCTTTGCCAAGATCTTAATGAAAATTTTATTGTTCAAATGTCCATCGTTTTTCACATTTAACAATTATTCTACCCATTTTATCTTTAACCATAACAAACCCACTTAGTAATGAACAGGCCAACTAACCTGCGCTTCTAATTATCATTACTTGAAACAGGACAACTCAACTTCCCAAGTTATTCAAATCTATTCCAGGAGAATTCACTTTGGTATTGTTGAATACATATGATAGTTGTAGAAAATCCTGTCCAATAACTTTCTTACACAAATAGAGAGATCAAAGTGTAGACAGTCTTAATACTTGACTATAGAAATAAAATCCTCATTTTCTAAATTTCTTGGGCTTTTCCTCTGTTTTCCTAAATATAAGGAGACAAATGGAATGGTTGCTGGTGTTGAACTTCAAAAACTGTAATTAAGATGATTATGAGAAATTATAGGAATGAGTTCAAGTTCAAACATATTGCAGAAAACAGAGAGTAGAGATAAAATAATGTTTATTTCTTTCCTCATTCTCAAGAGAAACAATAAATAACAGTGACCCTGAAAAACACGAGAAAGCATTCTGGTCCTGCCGAAGAGCAACAGGGGTACTAGTTAGGCAGTGCAGCTTGGAAAGACTCCCCGATCCCATGGCTCCTAGCATCCGAAGCCTCCCTGCTTTCTACAGCACGAAGATGCCCAAGAGGGATGTCATGGAAGCCTAAAGCACTGTGAATGAGGAGCTTAGACAAAGATCAGCCAGGCTGACCTCCAAACCTGTCCCTGCAAAAGTGGAAGGGAAGAAAAAAAGCATGCCTTGGATATTTTCAACTCCTCCTTAGTCCATGTTTTTAGTAGAATGATTTCTCAAAGAAAACCACTCCTTAGTTACTGTACTGTCAACACTGTCTGCCTCTGCAGCATCTCTGGTTATGGTAGGCCACTTTTCCTAATTATTTTGAGAATGTACTCTGAAAGATAGAAAATTTGATTTTTCAGTGATATTAAAATTGGAAATCAGTAGGAGTTGAGGAAAGATTGTGCCCATTTGAGGATGTTTGTATATGAGATCCTCTTAAAGAAAATTGCCAGCAAGATTGAAGCTCGAATGCCACTGGAATGGCTTTGAAGAAACTACATGGTTTTTAGATTTCCAGTACATTTGTTAAGACATGTGTATGATCGAAATGTCTGTGCACTGTTCCTGAACACCAATAAAATTATAAAAGAATAAAGAAAATTTAGATTTTGTAAATCATTACTTTCTGAAATAGTTCAAAGCTTGACTGGCTCACAGAAAATACAAATAATTATCCTGATAAGTTATAAAATCCTTTCAAGTGTCTATTTTGTAAATTTCATCAAGGGCAGATAAATACCTTAAGAAAACCTTATTATTAGAAACAGAAAATTAAGTTCTAGTTTTAAGTCAGTATATTGAATGATGACCTAAAGTCATTTTAATAATCTTTAATTATAGCCAACTTACCCAAACATAAAAAAAAGAAGTTCCTTTTACTTCCATGCTCCACAAACATTTTGCTGACAAACTTTACCCTTCAGATTTTGCACTTCTCTTTCTGAGTTTTACTTTGAACAATACTTCACTTAAAGGTCAAAACTGAGTTTTCTCACATAGCACACAAAGCATACTTGTTCATAAATCATTTATGCCTGCAAGTGTCTTATATTTGGCTAATATTCTCCCATAGAGTCTTGCCCTGTATGCTATCCAGAGTTGTCATAGGTTGAATGTAAAATGCCTCCCTGTGTGTTTATGGGTTTGTACATTTGGCTCCATATGGTGGACCTGTTTGGGAAGCTATAAAGAATTGGAATTTGGGGGGAGAAAGTATGACACTGGGGGTGGCACTTAATATCTTGTGGCCTAACAACACTTATTGTTCCTTCTCTGCTTCCTGCCTGACAGTGTGACAAGCTGGGGATGGGTTCCTGTCTTCCCTGCCATCATGGAAAGTATCTAATACAAGAGTGAAGTCTACACTCTACATACAGGAGAATATGTGCTGTGTATCGGGTATATTTCATGTCATATGATCAGTCCCGCTTCCATGTATCTCCCTGAAAAGGCCATAACCCTGCTCTCCCTTATGGCTGAATACATCTCCATTTTGTTTATATACCATATGTTCTTTGTCCAATGGGACATAATCCCACTTGTAGAAGACTGGTGGACAAGTAAGAGAACCTTCCATCAGGGGCCGTCTGGCTGGCATCTTTCACTGGAGGCCAACAGACACTCTGTCTTATAATACTGGAGTCACCAGCTAGAAGGGCTGGGCGAGGGATTTGCAATCTCCTGCCTTTCGTACCATTTCCCCTGATGCTGAGCCTGTACCTGTCAGATGACACAGGGCCACCTTCCATCTAACACTGTCTCTTCTTTTTTTAAAAAAAATCTTTATTATGAATAAGTTTATACATTGTATGAGCAAATCTTGTGACTGTGTCCTTGTTTCCCTCCTCTCTGTCCCCTACCCGGTGCCCACTCTGAATCTGTCCATAGGTTAGGGTGTAGCCAGTTTTTTGTTGTTTTATTTTTTTTTCTTCCCAGTTTTTTGTTGTTTTTTTTTTTTCGTTCCCCCTTAGTGAATTGTTGCTGAGGGGGTTGATGTCTCTGGATATTCTCTGCCACAATGACTATTACATTCTTTCCACCCACCAACATTGATGAGCCCACAAAGCACCATGCTTCACTCAAAACATCCTGGAAAAGCTGCTGGACCACTTGCTACCTTCTTGGGAGACTGAGAACCAGTGTTTTGTGCCTGGCTTTCTGTACCCTAGACCTAGGTGAGGCCACTTTATTGGCTCCCCAGCAGCCCATTCACCCACTACCATGTTCACTGACCCCAGATGAGGCAAGGTTTGGGACTGTGCCAACCTCCCACCTGCCCTTGCGTGTTTGGACCCCAGACCCTAAGCAAGGTCAGGTGAGGGAGCTGTGTCTTGGATCCCCACCAGCCAGTGCACCCCATGACCTGCCTGGGTTGTAATCAAAGTCCAGTCCACAGCCTGCTATTACTGATGCTGAAGTTTGAACACCCCCTCCCTACTTGCTGACACCAAAGGAACTGACCAGAGTCAAAACCTCACCAGTCCTTGCCACAATCTCTTTTGAGGTCCCCACTTCTGCTGAGGGCCTGAGTAAAAGCTATCTCTCACCTGAACATGGGCAGATCACAAAGCAAGAAGAACACACAGACGGAGGGCCCCACACCAAGTTAACCTAGCCCCATTACAGAAGTCAACCATGAAAATGTCAAAGAAAGAGCACAAATGCAAGCTCAGGAGAAGATGACATGTTCAGGACATCTCTGCATGGATTCTATATCCAGATTATTAAAGGAAATGGAAGTGAAATTGACAATGTAAGTGAAAAAGTGCAGAATCAGCTCACAAGCTTCACCACCAGGCACAATACAATGGAGGAAAAACAGATGGACTTTGCTAGAACAGTAAATGAGCTAAAGGCAAACCAGCAATCAGAAAAGCTCAAGAATCAGCTGACAAAACTAAACCAAGACATAATCAAATACAAGAAGGAGTACAAGGAGCATTAAGACAACCTTTGAAATGAAAATGCAACTCAAAAAAGAGCTGGAGACCATGCATAAAATTCTGTTGGAAAACCACAATCAAATGGAGATATTTAATACATCTCTAGAATCCATCACTACCAGAGAAAATAACCTGGAATATAGAACCTCAAATGTGGAAGACAAAGCAGAAAAAAGAGATTGGGATAACAGAAACTTGGATAAGTTCAAAAAAAGATTGTGAACAAAATATGAGGGAACTATGGGACGCCCTTAAACAACTAAACCTCTGGATCATGGGGATACCAGAGGGGGAAGAAACCCAGGTCAAAAGCATAGAGAACATATTCGACAAAACTATTGAGGAAAATTTCACCAATTGAACAAAAGAGAATATCATCCAGATACAAGAAGCACACAGAACACCAAAAAAAGCAGATCCAATGGAAAAACTCCCCAAAAAACATTGTAGTTAAAACCCTGAATATTGAAAGCAAGGAGAGGGTTCTAAAATAAGCAAGAGCAAAACAACAAATCGCATATAAAGGCATACCCATCAGAGTTATGCCAGACTTCACGGATACCATGAAAGCGAGAAGAGCTTGGAGTGGCATATTTTAAAACCTAAATCACTTTGGCTTTCAACCCAAACTATTGTTCCCTGTGAGAGTATCCCTTATAATAGATGGAAAAAGGAAAATATTTCAAGATAAAAGCCATCTCTACAATTATATGGACACTAAACCAAACCTATAGAGAATTCTCCACAAAATATTGTTCATAGAAGAGCCAAGAAACCAACCCCAAGAGCCATTCAGAAGTCAAACACAATAATCAATCCTAGAGGAGACAAAATAACAAGAGAGGTATCAAATCCTATAAACCTTACACTAAGGCAGGGATTGACTCAAGCTTCACAGTTATAACTTTGAATATTAATGGACTTAACTCTCCCATAAAAAGACACAGTCTAGCAGGATAAATCAGAAAAATGGATCCTTCCATCTGCTGCCTCTAAGAAACCCACCTCACCGTTAAAGACAGGAACCTCCTCAGGGTGAAAGGATGGAAGATGATCTTCAAAGCTAATGGAAACAAAAAACAAGCAGGTGTTGTTGCTACACCTGACAAAATAGACTTCAAAATCAATTCAAAAGGACAACCAAGGAAACTTCTTACTCATCACAGAAACAATCCAACAAGAGAATATCACCATCATAAACATGTATGCACCAAAGACAGATGTACGTTCATGAAGCAAAAACTAATGAAAAAAAAAAAAAAACTCCAAGTACATCATAGTTGGAGACTTTCATACATCACTATCATCTTTAGACCAATCATCCAAACAGAAGATCAACAGGGAAATAATAGAACTCAATAATACCATAGATCAACTGGATGAAACAGACATATACAGAACATTCCATCCCAACTGTACAGCAGCTCACAGAACCTTCTCCAAAATAAACCACATATGAAGACATAAAACATGCCTCGACAAATTCAAGAAGATTGAGGTAGCACCCTACAACATATTGGACTGTCTTTTCTTTGAATTCCAGGAGACTCTCAACTGTATAGCAAGTAAGGGGCAGCAGACTCCAGACCCTCTGCAGTTGGTTCACCCTGGGATGACCAAGGACCAAACCAAGCAGTGTCTCCGGGGCCAGTCTGATATTCCAAACCCTGTTCAGCATTGAATGTCCTCCAGGAAGAAGGAGGCTCTGCAAGCCCAGGGCTCTGCTGGACATGAGCTTCTGGGTTTTCACCTCAGCTGACAAGGAGCCATGGGTCACAGAGGTGTTTCTCAGGATCAGGCCACCAGGCAGTCTGAGCTCAGGACAGTGTGTCCTTGGTTATGATCAGGTGATTGATGGCTGCTCCTAAACACACTGAATGACACTCCTGGTAACACCACTTGAAATCTCTGCTGTATGAAGTCTTGGGATGTATGTTCCACCACTATGTCCCTTCATGACTGTCCCCTGTGGTGATCTCCCACTCAGGGGTCATAGCATGTTGTCCTCAGATCTACTGACTTCTTGTGTTCCCTCTTCTCAGAGCCCAGAGAAACACAAAGGCAAACAAACAATAGGCTACCACTCAAGATGAGTGCCAGCTATTGCATTCCACATCACTGCTGACCAGTGCCAAAGGCAAGTCCCTGTCTCTCAACAACCACTGCTGGTCAGAATCCCAAGGATCTCTTCTCCAGGACTACCAGGCCCACACTTAGGATGAATTTTCTTCCTCCTTCCTCCCATGGGGGCTGCTTCAGCTTCTTTTCAGATGCTTCATGTCTGATATTCTTCTTAGCTTTTCTCCCTTCTGAAAAGTTTATTACCCAGTTCTTTTTTATTTATTGCCTCACAAAGAGGCAATTTATAATCCGTCATCTTGCCACACAACTTCTTCACTAGTAAAATTTTCACCAAGGAAGAATTCAGGCAAAAGGTACCTCAGTTTTGTCTCTCTAATAGTACTGACTCCAGATTGTGGTGAGGCAGTTTATTTTTTTGGTTCAAATATCTTACCCAACATATCAATTGAAAAAGAAAATAAATATTTTTATTTTTAACCTTTTTATTGGAATAAAGTTATATATATATATATATATATATATATATATATATATTAACAAAACAATATGCTCAGTATCATAAGTTATTATGGAAAACCATTGAAACCAAGGTGACCTTCCCTTTTATGCATTAGATTTCTCCCCTCCCCTGCATTCTTTCCATCACCTCTTCCACAAATTTCTCTAAGTCATGGTGGGGGAGTTTAAAGTTGACATAATTATTAGGTTCTTAAGAGTCTCTGGATTTGTGTTTTGGACTATTTGGGACACCCTTGTTATCTATCTGTGTTATCCTTATAAGGAAATTGAGGCAGAAGATAGAACCAGACTGGAGCTCAGACAGGATACCTTTATTCAACAAGGAGTGGAGAGTGGACAGCCATGTCTAAAATCCTGTTTTTGTTTTTTTTTTTGTTTGTTTTTTTTTTTCAAAAGCCCTCTGCAGGCTTTTTTAAAGACTGTAGGTAAAGTTTACTTAGGCCTGGGTCTGGGCCTCTATAGAGGCTGTCTATCCAGGGACAAAAGGTGATCATATAAATGTGGATTGGGCTGGCTGCAGAGCTCTTTTCTAAAGGGCCTTATCTGAGATAGGGTCCTTCAGATATGTAAAACATTCTCCCAGGTGCTTGAGGTGCTATCCTGGGTAAGTTCCTGTGTGAAAACATTTTCTCAGGCTCAGATCAATCTTTCCCTAGGATCTCTGCCTTGCTGTGGGAATAGCTCTTTTGCTCATCACAACACTTCCTTAGAGGTTGTGTTAGGGGCTCTAAATGGTGAGTTTGAGGTGGTTCATCTCCTACTTGGGTGTCCCATCAACTCAGGTCCACTTGGTGGAGTTCGGTTGTCCACAGTTCTTATTGATTTCTGAAAAATACAAACAGAATCTCTGGCAGAGGGTGATATCATTACTGGTTCAATGAGACAAATATTGCTAGTTTGGTGAGCAATTGAAGGGGGTAGCCTTTCTGAAGACCTATGGTTAGTGAGGACTTACCTTGGAGGTCAGGTTCTTGGTCCCAATTCAAGGTTGCCTTGGATCCCCATACCAGTCAAGGGTTCCCTTCCACTGAGAGGATCTCATAGCCAATTAGCCAGCTGTTGATTACCCACCTAGGTTGAGCACCACTATTGTACAGATGGGCACTTCTTGTCTTGCTTGTCTGTGCCATATAGCAGTGTGTTCTGCATTCTCAGGCCATGGGTTGGTGTAGCTTGAGGATGTCCCCTGCTTTCTGGGAATATCAATGGTCTGGTTCTCCTGGCAGCTCCTGCAACACCTTATGGCATTACACAGGCTGCCTCCTGGGAGCTAGTTTCATTTCCAGATAAAGGGTCTCTCCGTGTTTTGTGACAGCAGTCTGTAGAATCTTTAGCAATAGGGTCTTATCTTTTGCCTGAGGTGGGTATTCAAGAGCTGTGACAAAAGTTTATTATTTTAGGAACCATGTATGTCACTTCAATCAACAGCTCATTGTGGGCAGTAACTTCTTACTGCATCAGGGAGCCAAAGGTCAGAGTCATTTGTACTTGAGGTAGACTCCCACCGCTGGCCCTTTGGGGCCCTTGTTACCTACCATATGATGCCCCCAGCTACCTCAGGAACTTGTACAGAAGAAAGGATTGCATGGAGTCAGATTATTGTGAGTTTTGTGTATATGTCCCCCTCTGTGACTCCCCCCAGCCCTCATTTCTTTCTTTCCCCTTTGTCTCCTGAATCACTAATCATGTTTGCTTACTGTTCAAGCTGATCCTGATTAGTGGCCACAGATTAGGGAGAATATGTGGTGTTGTCTCTCTGTTCTTGTGGTGTGAGTTCATTAAGTATGATCTGTTCCAAGTCCATTTTTCTTTGAATTTCATTATATCATTTTTCCTCACTACTTGCAAAAATGGCAAATCTCCATGATACCATAACTAACTGAAATAAGTTGTGCTCTTTAATTTGACATCTGGTTCCTAACATTCATTTCCTGTGTGCTTGTCGGCAAAAATACGACATACTTAGAAAAGATACTTAGAAAAAAATTGAAAAATAGTAACCTCAAATAAACGACTTCTCGGTTCTCCAATAAATATTGATGATGCCTAGAATTCAAATTCTGATGACTGTGAGCCAGTAAGTTATTGGTTGGGTAAGAACTTCACTTTGCAGACATGGGAAGTGAAAAGAGAACTCTTTTGGAAAAAAGCAAATTTTTAAACATATATATCACATAGTACTCCATGTTCAAATTCATTAGTATTTTTGCAATGAAATACATATGAATGGATGTGTATGCAATATGTTAAATAGGGTAAAGGTAGTAAGTATTCCAAATCAGTTCTATGTAACTTTGCCCTACACAGGATAGAACAAGTAGGTAATGGAGTTAAAAGTTTTCATCACTGTACACAAGGGGTCCATTTCTATAGATTTTTGTTGCATTCAGAGAGTTGGGAAAAAGCTCTCTGCCTAAACACATTCCCATGAGTCTGAACTGTCTCAGTTTGGAAGTGTCCTACTATCCACTTTGACCCCTCTTAAATTATTTTTTATTGAATACAATTATGAAACTTCAAGGTGTCTTGGGAAAATTCTACTGATTTTAGCCTTTATAATTTTCCTCTGTGTTTCTCCCTAGGAATAGTGATCATGCATTTTGAAACTTATTTCCAAACAGTACTGTGGTGGTTGCAATATGAATGTGTGTCCCCAATAGCCTCAGGGATTTTTGATTAAGGTTCAGCTTGCACCTTAACTCTGCAGCAGCCCACAGGAGAAGGTGTCGCTGAGGGAGGACTCTGCAGCCACAACAGTTTTTGCTAACCCACCAGCAGATCTGCTGTGTGATGGGACCTGTGGTGTCTCTCACCACATCGGTGGAGACAGCCCACCATTCACACCTGTCTTGCCTCCTGCAGGAGGGGCCACACCACACCCTGTGCAGACAGTACCAGTCTGTCCCTGTCACAGACCTGCACCCCACCCAGCACCTTTACAGGGCTTGGAAAAAATGCTCTCATCTTTGGAATCCATCATTAGCCCAATTCCCAGATCCATGAACAACACAGTCTCTTTCTGTCCCTAGATTCTGAGAGCCCCACATCAGAAGCAGAGCTGGAAAAACAGGGTGCAAGCCAGAACTAGAGGATGCACTCCATCTAGGGAGTACAGAAGCCACCAGCTCTGAGCAGCAGCCTCACCCGCACACTTTCTGCAGGTGATGGACAGAGACAGTACTGCCCCAGTGCGAGAATTCCCACCCAAGGGTCTCCCCACCCAAGCTGTGGCCTCAATGCCATAAATCTGTTTTAATTTTTAAAACTGTCCTTTGTTATCTCCATTAATTCAGGGCTACCCTGAGATTACATAGTAAATACCAGTTCAGCCTGAGCTAGAGTGAGACCCTATCTTAAAAAAAAAAAAAAAAATCTACCTCAAAAAAAAATGCCCTTTGTTTAAAATTTTATTTTTAATTTTCTAGGAATTTTTGCCTTTTTAAAGTTTTTCATTGCTGGGCATGGTGGCGTACGCCTTTAATCCCAGCACTCGGGAGGCAGAGGTAGGAGGATCACCGTGAGTTCAAGGCCACCCTGAGACTACATAGTGAATTCCAGGTCAGCCTGGGCTAGAGCGAGACCCTACCTCGAAAAACCAAAAAAAAAAAAAAAAAAAAAAAGTTTTTCATTTACCTTTTCATCTTGTTGTTAATAGAATTTTATCATTTACTTAATCTACTTTGCTTGATTGCGTCATGAGGCCCTCTGGCCATGCTGTACAATTGCTAGCAGTGTTTTTTCTGCAGAATAAAGCCCCAAGGGGAATACATGGTCTTCTGAGGAGCATAAGCACAGTGTCTCACAGGAAGGCAGGGACAAGCCCCTGGTTTGAGAGAGAACTAGGGAACACTGAGAGAGGTACAAGGAATCTAGAAACAGATGCCTGCTTCCATAAGCAGGGGCAGAGGCTATGTGGTCAGGAGAACCAACAGGTGTCCTGGAGAAGGGTTTTCACTTTAGCCTCAGGCTCCTCATCTGTCATTCACATAAGGGAAGAGGGATATGGCTAAAATGCAATGGCATGAGGAGGTACCTACCAGCCCCAAGTACCAGGCTCTGGGCACTACCACCACTGCCAATATGCACAGCAGAATCTGAGCAGAGAGGTCAGTGTTCAGGGTGTTTCATTGTTCTGAAGATGTTTTTGCCACGGTGATTAAAAAATATCCATAACCTCAGAGCTTGTTATATGTTATGTTATTGTTATGTTATTTGACAATTTTATAAATGTAAATACACACATATATACATATATACATATGTGTGTATGTATGTATTTGATGATGCAGATGCCCATTATCCTTTTTAATCGCCTTCCCACTCCTCTTCTTGTGATTGCATACTGGTGGATACAGCAGTGAAATGAACGATTCCTTCTGCCTGAGCAACCATTAACTGCCCACAGTTCCTCAGGGTGGGATGCAGCCTCATAAGCGTTTGTCATACCCATGATGTTGACTGGCCCTGTCTTTTGCAGATATTGTACAGGTAACCACAGTTCCTGTGGGATCACCAGTACGCTGGCTATGCATGTCCAAGAGACAGAGAGTTCCAAGGAAACTTTGCTTTGCAGGAGCACACATACAAGGCCTGGCTTGGAGATGGTGACAGATGGCATTGGTCTGAGGACATTTATGTATAAATGGCGATAGCAGTGGATTTGTTTCAGGGTATCCCCAGATGAAAAGCACATATAAAATCCTCACAACATTGGCTTCTTTGTTTATAATCTACCCATGGCCCGGTGTTAAAGCTTAGTGATCGTTGAAGAAAATCACTGTGGCATCCCACATCATATCTTTTTTATTAAGTGAATAATTTTTTAAAGAGGTGAAATCATTTGATGATTATTTTGGGGTAGAATCAGAAAAATAGTGGGATAGTGAGTTATGGGATGCTTTGACTGTTCGGGTTGTCAGTTTACCATCCCAAAGGTGGAGGATTAGTTTTATACCCTGCAATACAAAGTATAAAGTATACTAAATGGCAATTTGGAATCACATCCATGCACTTAATATGTCCTAAATACTTTCAACTACAGCTAGAATCATTCCTAAAGAAAACCACTCCTTTATCATTGTCCTGTCAGAACTGTGTGCTTCTGCAGCATCTTTGGTCATGGGAGCCCAGTTCTCCTAAGAATTTTGATATTATGTTGTGAAAGATAGAAAATCTGAGTTTGTGGTGAATATGATATTAAAATTTTTGAATCAATAGGAGTTGAGAAAAGATTGTCAGCATTTGAAGATGTTTGTACATGAGATCCTCTTCAAGAAAATTGCCTCCAAGATTAAAGCTGAAATATCACTAGAATGGCTTTTGAAGAAACAATACACAATTTTTAGAGTTTCAGTAGGTGTATTCAGACTTACTTATGATGAAAATGTCTGTGGATTCTTCCTCAGCACTAATAAAATTATGAAAGAATACACAGAAAAACATGGAGGTGGAGAAAGAGGGGCATTGCCATACATATTTTTAAAATCTTAGCTAGAACAAATTAGGATGTATGTAGCAAATAAATCGACTTTCTAGGACTCAAACCCAAGTGAGGCTATTTCTCATGTCATAAGAAGCAGTTGGAAAATATATTTTAAAGTGTGTGAACTTGAAATTCTTAGTTCTTTTCCTAGGTATGGTCTGGTGGATTAAGCCTGTGCCATTATTCTCAGCTGCTGTATCCTAACCAGATGGAAGCCCTGTCCACAGGGTATGTGTGTGTGTGTTTTTTCTTCTGTAATTTGGTGATGAATTTAATCAGCATTATTAAAAGTCACTTAAGTTCGAACTATACTCCTGCTCAGTGTCTCCATCTAACTGACTCTTAGTTTGGAGTTGGGACCAGTGAGGCTCTCTGTCATTACCCAACAATCTGTACTCAGTTTGATGGCTGCAGAAAGACAACCTGGTTCCTCCTATTTCCTCTTCCATGATCAGATAAATTCTATATGCTTTTATAATTATAGCAACTTTTCAAGATGCCTGCCCCTTCCATAAATCACAACAAGACAAAGGGCATTCTTTTAAACTTGAGTTTCCTGTGCTCTCAAATAGTTGTCTAAGGTCCAGTGGGGTAGCTTAGATTTAAAAAAAAAATAGAGTAAAAGATTTAAATAATTCAGGACAGCCCTGATTCAGTCAGCCTTCCCTGGGACTGATGAGGAACAGCACAGATTAAGGAGGATGACATGAGACCCGTCCACAGAGAGAAGTGGTAGCTCCAGGGCAGCTTCATGAGCCAGAGTTCATACTGACCTAGAACCAACAGAGCCATGCCCATGGATGTGAAGAACCATGGACTGTATTCTAAGGCGGGAGCATTATGGCTTAGGGGATGATTTATTTACTGATCAGACATGCCTAAGGCCTTGATCACAATTAATAATTTTGGACCACTGTCTACTGTGGGTAACTTAATCCACAGAAAATAACTGTGGGGGAAATCATCCAAATAGCAATATTACCAAAATGCTAAAGCCATAAAACTAAAAACATCACAAGTGATAAAAAAAAATATATCAATAGCTCTTAGGGGGTGTGGACACAAAATACTAGCAAAAGAAATTCAAAATATATTTAAAAGTTAATGTTCTGTAATATAATGGGATTTTTGCAAGGATTAAAATGCTTGTTTAACATATGAACATCAAAATATGCTTATAAAGGAACAAAATCTATATAAAAGTTTCAATACATGATAAAATATATTTCACAAATTTCTAATGTCCTTTCATAAGAGAAAGAGTCATTAAATTAGGAATATGGGACACATTATATGCAGTGATGAGAGGCTTTCTGTTTACCCTCTAAGTCTGGTATAAAGCATAGACGCCTTTCACCACTCCTATTTAACATTGTTCTAGCCAGGGAAATCAGCAAGATAGAGAAATGAAAATCATCCAGACTTGAAATGAAGATGCAAACTTATCACTCCTTATAGCTGAAAAGATCTTGTAAGCATAAAACCTATTTGAAGTATTGAGTGAGTTCAGGGAGGTTATGGAACAAGCAATCCATTCTCAATATCTCTAAGCTGTGTGCATGGCGTGTGCCTGAAGTCCTTACATAAGAAGCTGAGGAAGGAGTCACTGTGAGCTCAGGAGTTGGAAGTATAGCCTAAAAGCACAAGACCCCATCTCTAAATAACTACATAGAAATAATAAAAAAAAAATCAGTGTTTCTATGACTTAG
Source organism: Zapus hudsonius (assembly GCA_004024765.1). Lineage (NCBI taxonomy): Eukaryota > Metazoa > Chordata > Mammalia > Rodentia > Dipodidae > Zapus > Zapus hudsonius. The sequence continues at coordinate 19,237 of PVHP010022606.1, forward strand.
CAGCCTAAAATGAAATGTAAAATAAATTCCAATAATTAGTTTTAGTTTATATTAAAAGTCAAAATGTGGGCTGGAAAGATGCCTCTGGTTAAGGTGCTTGCCTGTGAAAACTAACATCTTGAGTTTGGTTCCCCAGGACCCACATAAAGCCAAATGCACAAAGTAGCCCATTCATTTGCTGTTCCTTAGCAGTGGCTAGTGGCCCTGGCATGCCCATTCCCTCTCTTCTCTCTGTGTGTCTGTCTATCTTTGCTTACAAATAAATAATTAAAGACACTTTTTAAAAAATGGATATCAATGTTGTGGCACATATACACTATGGAATTCTGTGCAGCTGAAAGGAAAAATGTCACAATGAAATTTAAAGAAAAATGGACAGACTTGGAGCAGATCATTCTTATCAACCACACACATGAGCAGAGAGCCAAGCACCACATATTCTCCTTCATATGTGGTTCCTAACCAGGTAAAGTCTGAAGATTAAGAAAACCTGTTAAAATTATTATTGTGATTAGCTTTCTGGCTTAATTTTACAAGGTTTTTGGGGCGTGGTGTGGGGCAGATTTTTCAATCTTATTCTAGTCCCAAGCTGGCCTCCAACTCCCAGGGATCCTCCTCCCTCTGCCTCCTGAGTGCTGGGATTAAAGGTATGCACTATCACACCTGGCAATACATGTTGCTTCTTTTTACTAAAGTAAAAATCACTGTGTTTTTAAGTGTCAAACTCACAGAATGCCCACAAAACAACAGTATGTGGGAAATCAATAAAAGATTTGGAAAAAAAAGAAAAAAAGAAAAAAAAAACCTGTCAGTGAGTTGAGGGACTCTAAAAGGGGATGGAAGGAAGTGGAGGATGGAAGGGTAAGAGGGCTCAAGCAGTAAACTAAAATGATAAAGAATTGACACCATAAAACCCTAACTTTCATACAGTAAGCTCCTGAGGAAGCTGTGGGCACCACCTGGTATGAGGGGCCATGAATAGAATGGGAGGAAGCCTAACCTCAAGAATAATTCCTCAGGCCTGAATCTCTCTGTCCCAATTATTGGTTTCTTCCCACACTGAGCTGTTGATCAAGGAGACCCAGGAGGTCCTCAAAATGTGAGAGACTTCTGTCAAAGCTCTTTAATACCTACTCCAGGCCTAAGGTAAGATCCTATTGCTGAAGAAATCACAAAGTTTCATCAAAAAAAAACCACCAAGAGATCCTACTAGATCCAGAATGGTAACCAGCTCCCAGATGGTAGCATGTGTAGCCCTGGAAGGTGTTGTATGAGCTGCCAGGGGAAATTGGTCAATGATATTTGGAGAAAGCAGAGACCACTGATATATAATACAGACAGTTGTCATAAGAATGCTGAACACACAGCTGTATGGAAGAGACCAGCAAGTCAAGAAATGCTCATTTGTGAAACAGTGGCACTAAACTGAGGAGGGTAAGCAATGGCTTAATGATTCGCAAAGAGATCTGTTTATTGACAATGCACCCTTAACTGGAACTTGGATCCAAGGCATAATCCTATGGGGACAAAGATCTTGGGCTCCTAGGGGAAATTCCCACGCCCAGAGAGCTACAGAGAGGCTTCACCCATTAGGAGCTAGCCATAATAGCATGTTGTCTCATTTGACCTATATTGATCTCACTCTGTGATGGAGATTCTGTTTGTATTCTTCAGAAGGCAGTGAGAGAGCCAGGGTAACTAAATTCCACCAAGACATTGGATGATGACTGACATCTTGGCAGGAGACAAACCACACCTAGCCTTCACACAGGGCCCAAATGAAACCTATGAGAAACTGAAGAGACCAACAGGAGACTAATCACCATAGCAAGTCTGATAACCCATGAAAGGTCAATGGAGACAGACACCAAGACTTAAAACTCACCCACTATGACTCAGGGAAATAGGTGGAAGAGGGGGCAGAAAGATTGTAAGAGCCATGGTGGGGAAGAATATCCAGAGACATTGACCCTTCAACAACAATACTCACAGAGGGAAGAAAACTGGCTAACTCTGGTGCAGTCTATAACTCTTTAATTTATAGACAGATCCAGTATGTATACTGAGGAAGGACCCCAGTGTGTAGGGGACAGAGAGGAGGGAAATGGGAATACTTTCACAAGATTTGATCATACAATTATATACTTATTCATAAGAAAAGATATAAAAAAGTCAAAATGCAAAATGACCCACTGAAAACTATAAAACACTGTGAGGAATTATAGGCAAACTAAGTGATAAAACATTTCTTACTGTGAATGGGAGGATAATGTTGTTAAAGTGCTAACCACACCCACATTGATCTACAAGTTCAGTGCACTTTCTATGAATATTTCCACTGCTGTTTTATCTCTAGACTTCATAAGCATATTGTACAATTCATATGTAAATGGAAAAGCCTCCAAAACGTACAATAAAATGTAAAAACTCCAGCTCTCAATTTCAAAACCTACTACAACAATTAAATTATCACAGTGTACAGTGATCTCACTCCTCCAATGAGATAAGAAGAAATGAAATGAAATAGAAATGAAAGTCTCAAACCATGGCATCTATTGTCAATTAGTCTTCAACAGAAGATGATCAGATGTCAAGATAATTAAATGGGGGGGGGAGGGAGTTCTTTTTAACAAATGTGAGAAAAATAGGGATGAATGATTGAAACTGGGACCTTGTCTCCTGCCATAAGCAACATTTAATTCAATATGTATTTAAGATCTAGATGTAAAAGCTAAAAGTATAGAACTCCTAGAAGAAAACACCCTCCAACATTCATGCCAAATCTTGTTTTAAATTTAAAATTAATACAAAAACTGTGATTTCCTGGCCTTGATTTTTGAAAAGATTACTTAAATTTAAATATAAAACGAAAAGCATTATTTATTGTCCCTTCCCCCACAGAGACTGACTGATGTGCTAATGACCCCACAGTGATTATTGGTAATTCCACTGAGGAGGGCCCTCCGTGGTATCCAGTAGGGGAGAGAGGACATAAGAGTATCTAACCTGATGGGAATATAACCAATTTTCAAAATCCTCATGTATTCTAAAAATTCTCATTTAAAAGTTTCATGAGCCCCTCATACTACCCTCCAGTGTCCCCTCTCTAAAGTCTTCTGCCACTGAGCCAACACATTCTCCTATTGTTCCCTCTCCTATATCGATGTCTCTTTTCTGTGGCCTTCCTCCATCCATGACAACCTGCAATAGTATGCAGATCTTGTGCAGGTAATGAGAGCCACTGAGAGGTCATGAATGCAATGTTTTGTGTCTAGTAGATCACATTCCAAAGTACTCCTCCCCATACTTTGGCTCTTACATTCTTTCTGCCACCTCTTCCACTAGAGTGCCTGCATCATTGGGGGGGGGGTATAATTGAGATGCAACATTAAGTGCTGTAAAGGTAGCTATCACTTCTCAGTATTTTGATGTGTTGAGTTTTCCCAGCAGTCACCACCATCTGAAATGAGAGAACAGCAACTAACAGGCATAAATGTTCATAGTTAAAGGGTTATGGGCTCATAGTTCAAGGGTTCAGTGAGTGTAATCTATCTATGAAGCCAAACAACAGTAATGACTCACCCCACCCAAGGATTTATGACCCTCCCTACTCCAGGCTTTTTCTTAGGTTTTTTTTTTTTTTGTATCAGATATGAATTCTCTTCATAGAACAAACCTCAAATGAATTTAGATAGCAGTTGGTTATCTCCATAAAGACATGCCACTATTGCACTAGTGGACACATCTTTTGGGTGGTCAGGGGTGTAGCTTGAAAGGTCCCATACTGGCTGAAGACTTTTCCAGCAGACAACATAGTACTTTCCAGAACTATGGCATCTAAGTCAACTGAGAGGAACCCTCCAACTGAGTTCTAGCTTGATTTCTCACTGTCCTGCAACTCATGCTCATGGCATCTTCAGCAATTTGGTCTTACCATCTAGATTTGGTGGGCAACCAAGAGCCTTGTCAATAACTTGTATTGTTTGGGGGCTTTTAAGGGCCTAGCTGACCAATGCCTCACTAAGAGGTATCCTAACCCTGGCACTGAAATTTTTCTGTGACACTCTATGGCTTCTGGGCAAAATGCTTATACCTTTGCTGGGTACTTCTGCCCCGACCATTTTTTTCACATGTAATTTTAATTAGATAACAAAGAATAAGTATCCACATGGTTTATTTATAACATCTTTTAGTTTTGATTAACTCTCCTCCCACTGCTTCCTAAATCTTCCATGCTAAAATTTTGATAGGCTCAATATTGTACAGAAGATCTTGTGGAGGTAACAGCAGCTGATCGCTGCCATAAGGTCGTAAATGTGATGATCATGTCATGTCTGGAAGATAAGCTTCTTTACACAAAGCTAGTCAATACTTAGAGAACTCAGAAATGGCCAAAGTGCCGAGAGTAAGTGGCTATTGAGTACTCAGCACTGAGACACCTCTATCACACCCTCCATGGCTCAGGGAGCATTGCAGAAGAGGGGGGCAGAAAAAAATTATATAATAATTTTAAAGCTTCCTGTACAGTGCTTGGAGTATCACAGATGTTCAGTGTTCTGGAAACATGGTCTAAGAGCCTCATCTTTAAGACTGAAAGACGTACAGGTTTTTGCCTAAATCACAGTTCCGATTAGATAAGATTCCTTCCACTGCTGTGTATTTGTGTTTGTTATGCATTTACATAACACACACACACACACACACACACACATTCATGTGCCCATTAAATAGCAGCCAGCTTTCCATTCTCAACAAGTACCTTTTGGTTTTTTCTGTTTTCTGAGGTAGGGTCTCTGATCCTCCTACCTCTGCCTCCTGAGTGAGGGATTAAAGGCATGCACCACCATGTCCAGCTCAACCTGTACCTTTAATAGCACTTTTTGTATTAGTTCAGATGTTTACATTTGTAAAGCTGAGGCCATTAGAGTTCTAAACTCACTGCTGCTCCTTAAATCAAGTCAGATGCTGCACCTTACACAGCACTGTGTGTGTTGTAATTGTTATTCTACCAAGAGATTTGCAGGGCCATACCCCATAGATGTCTTAGAGAGCATGCTATCCATAGCTGGCTTTGTTTCTGCACTGACACTACTGTGCAGCGGCTCAGTCAACAACTTACCTTCTCTCCATCCTCTGCAACTTCTAAATTCAAGATTGTTCAATCTGAACTTGACCTAATCAGAAAAAAGAGAGGTCCATGGCAGGGGGGAGGCGGCTTTAGTGGGAGGCTGGGACAACACGTAATCCACAGTTCCTATGACAAAAGTCACCACCTGACTAGCACCTGGGAGTGAGCCATTCTTTAGTTGGTTTCCTGGACTCCTCACTGTGCCTCCTACTTTACTTCAGTTTCTAGAAAAGTGCTTGGGAAGAACTGAGTTACTGAAGGCGCTTGGGGAAGCTTTTCTACTTGGAAATAAGCTGTTATGATTACTCATGATGCAACCTTCACAAATGGAACATCCAGAGAGCCCACTCCAAATTCTTTACTTACATAGTACTTTCATTCCTAGGTGGGGCTTTTCTTTCTTATTCTTATTCAATCTTTTCCTCAGAGTACAATCTCATTATTTATCTCCTTCTGACCTACATTTTTTACTACCCTTCTCAGAACTTCAATTAAAAATAGGCAAGCAAACCTAAAAGTCAACATAACTTTCATCATCCAAACTTAACAAAGACTTGAAAGGATGTGATTTCTCTTAGTTTATTAACACATAAAATGGTATTTGAACACTATCTGTGAATAAAGTGCTGAAGATGTTGGTAGAGAAGGAAGCTTGTCATTAGGACTTTATGGTCAGGAACAGATGATTGTAACCTGTTCTCTAAAGGGTCATGCTGTAACTGTTTCATCCTTGTGAGAAATAACATCTCTGCAGATGCAGTTTGAAAGTGTCATAGACAATAAGTACAGGAATAGGCGTGGCTGTGTTGTAATAAAACTTTATTTATAAAAGTGGCAGGCCAGGTTTTGCCTGTGGAATATTGTTTTCTGACTTTTATTATGACAGGCATCTAATCAGAAAATGCCAATGTCATAGGACACATGAATGGATTCTCATCGAAGGAAACTTAGTAAGTATACATTGCCTGAAGCTTGAAGGTGATACCTGTAAGCGAATTAAATATCTTTTCATGCTTATTTTTCTCACCTTTTGCAAAAACATACATAAGTTTAACGATAGAAATTCCTAATAGCATTCTTCTTCTAGAGGCTTATTGTAAAACCAAATTACTGAGACTTAGTAAAGAATTAGTATTCATGTTTCATCAGAACACATGAATGCATATATATATGAATATATAACATTAATGCTATTTCATATATATATATATATATATATATATAAACCAGGAAATATTTGAATGGGTTTAAAGATAAAATTAGAAAGAAATAATTAAAAACTCACAGTATTCAATCTTTGTATACATAATAAATGCATTTTTCCCTTTCTAATTCTTCTATCATGCCCCTCAGTAGAGTTGTATCATTCTGTTCCAGCAGACAGTGAACATTTCTCCAGTTTATTTCTAGGTAGTTTATCTTTTTTGTTGCTTGTGTAAATGAGATCTTTCCTGCATTTAATTTTGTAAGTTTACTGTCTGTGTCTAGAAAGCTATTGATTTTTATATATTAATTTTAAACAGCCAATATGTAAAATTTTTACCATTAAAATGGCTTTGCAATTGATTATAATTTCAAGAATGCAATTATGTCATGTGCAAATCATAATGTATTTGCCTGTACTTTAATACCTGACACTTTGAATTGTTTTTTCTTTTACAATGATTCATATTATTCAGATTATTTAAGCAAAATTGGTATATTTTTGACTTTTAAGGGTAATGCAATTTATATCTCACTCATTAACTTGTTTACCTCTAATTTCCTGTATATATATATAACATTAAAGATGTAAAAATATATTTATATTTACCAAATATTGATCATGTATACATCATGTATACTTTATTGATTAAATTAAATGAATCATATGTATATGTATAAATAAAGCCAACCATATATAAAATTTAATTGTCCATTCAGCAGAAAATGTTGGATTATGTAAATAAAGGCAATAGTAGAATCTGTCATCTTTCAGAAGAAAATCCATTTGAAATTTTATGTTATATTATTTCTCAATGGTATTTATAATGAAATAAATGTTTCAAAGTGAAAAATGAAATATTAATCTTAAAGTGGATGACATCAACATAGTTAAATTGATGATAAAAACAAATTTTGATGTATTTATCTCTGTGTGTGCGTATGCATGGGGACCCCATGCCTTTTATCCCCGGGGTTCATTTAGCTGCTCTTTGTGTCTTATTTACATGGGCAGCTGGGGAATTGAACCCTGGCCAAGAGGCTTTTCAAGCAAGCTCCTTCAACCATTTAGTCATCTCCCTAGCCTCCAAAATGTATTTTATATAAAAAAGCATTCCTTTATTATTATTTGTTTGTTTGTTTGTTATTTGCAAGGGGGGAGAGAGAGAGGAATCAAATCTAGGTCATTAGGATTTGTAAGCAAAAACCTTAACTGCTGAGCCATCTCTTCAGCCCCAAAATTTATTTTAATAAAATCATTTGAAGAATTTTTCTCCAGGTAAAATAATATAAAGAATGTATTTCAGAGGTTAGCCTTGATCATGGGAAGTTGTTGAGATATCTGTTGACTTATATGTGTGTTTGGGCCTGAAGTCAATACAGACTAGTGAGGTAAGGAGAGAGAGAGAGAGAGAGAGAGAGAGAGAGAGAGAGAGAGAGAGAGAGAGAGAGAGAGAGAGAGAGAGAGAGAGAGCACAAAGCTGTCCAGGTCTAGGAGGAAAGAAACACTGCAGTTCCAGAGAAGAAGACCTGGAATCTCTGTCTCTCACATCTTCCCTTGTCAATGCCATGAGCTACTATGAGGGAAGCTGTTGCTAGTCATCACAGAACTGCATCCTCACTCTCCTAGGGAGCAGAGAAGAGAGAGCAATGGGAGTGGTGAAAGTGTGAGGAACAGTAGACCCAATACTAATCAGGGAATTTGTAGAGTAGTATCAAAAGTTTTGCAAGATGTCAGTGTCTGGCTCACTTTATCCACTTTCAGACAACACACAACTCTAGCTACACATCTGCTTTCCTAATTGAGTCCAGGTTTCCTGCATGCCTGACAATAAGAGACAATATACAGTATAGGTAAGGGGACTCTGGGAAATGTGCTTTTACTTTAACTTAGTTAATAAAGACCAAAGTTCAGCAATGGATTTCATCCAAATTAGCGCAGTGCTCAATCAAGACAGGTTTTTATTTCATTTTGCTTTTTGTTTTTCATGATGACGACAATCATCTCTAGGGATCAAATAGACTGAGAAACAAAGGTTTCTCCTCTTTGCCCTAGTGGGTATAACTTTGAGAAGCTAACCAATTGTGGATCAGAATAAATTCCTTGGGGTCTCTGGCATAACTATGTTGCAATTCAGAATCACTTTCTGCCCAGTCCGAGTCCCTCACAGTATCCCTCTCAGTAAGAAAACTTATTACAGGTATAGATGGTGTTGCAGTTAACTTTCTTAGTTGCTGCACAGAAAGAACCCAAACAAAAGTGGCTTATAGAGGAATGGGTTTATTTGGCTTATGGACTCGAGGGGAGACTCCATTCTGGCAGGGAAAACAATGGCATGAGCAGAGGGCTGGACATCACCTCCGCCACAGCACTGCAAACAGCGGCAGGAAGGTGTGCCAAATACTGGCAAGGGGAAGCTGGCTTATAACCCCCATAAGCCCGCCCCAACAACAGAGCTCTAATGAGGTTCTAATTCCTGAATTGCCATCAGCTGAGGATCGATCTATCAGAACACATTCATTTGTTTGTGGGGGACACCTGGATAAAACCATGACAGATGGTTTATATATTTGCAAGTATATAGAGATATACAACAGATATATACAGATTTTTTAATAACGAATGAACATTCATGGTTAC
>PVHP010022607.1:0-28174 GCA_004024765.1 Zapus hudsonius
CCCTTCCCCTCCCTTCCCCTTCCCTTCCCTTTCTTTCTACATGGTCTTGTGAGGTCATTTCTCTGCACTTGGGAGAAACTGAGCTCATTGTCTTAGGACAGCCTGAGGTGCTTTGTGTGCTTGGGGGTAGGGGGTGAACAAAATGTACTTGACTTTACACACCCGTGGCGGGGAGGGGTGAAGGGGCCGTGCACCCTGCATATTTCACATTCGTCTCTAAATACTTTAAACCATGAAATATGGTTTATCCAAACACAATCAGGGCTAGCCAGTTTGATCCAAGCAACGGTGGGAAGAAACCTTGGTGGGTAGGGGGGTCCACGTGGTGCTTTGTAGCCCCAGCTAGAATCTAGGGGACTCGCAGCCTGCCTGGCACTGCAGATCTCTTCTTTGGATATAATTTACTAATAACTAAGGATCAGGGGGTGGGTACAGGGAAAGCAGGTAGCAGCCTTAGATTCCCCCATCCAGATCCTTCTTACAGCTTGCAGCGGTCACAGTGAAACCACCACTTCTGCAGCCCCATGGCAGGATTGTTCTTAGCCATGAATTTAGGCCTCTTGGCAGCTCCTCTCTGGCCTCTCCCATGTGGTACAGGACTGACAGCCAAGAGGTGGCGTGATTGGCATGTCTTTGATAGTGATGGAGCTGGGGTCTGAGCCTAGGCTTCCCTGATTCTAGAACCTGTCGCCCTTCCTGCTGGGCTTCTACCTGGCAGGTGCAGGTGCAGGAAGGGAGAGATGCAAGCTGGTGATTCATGGAGCTGCTGCCTGCCGCTGGGCTGTCCCTTGCTCTGGATAATAAGAACACCCATGTTTTATGGTTCTAAAAGGAAGGGTCAGAAGGCTTGGGACTTCTTCAAGGAGGTTAATACAAAACCAGAGTTACTATCTGCAGAAATAGTCAGATGGGCTCTTTTCATAAAACTGGACATTTTTAATTATTGCTTTTCTTAATAAGAAGCAAGACCTGGCTGATGGGGGGAGACCTGCTCCCCCAACCCCCACTGGGAGCAGCAGTGTGATTGGTGCGCAGTTTAGCCAAGCCTCTTGCTCTGAATTTCTGTGTGTGTGTGCGCGCGCGTGTGCGTGTGTGTGTGCGTGCGCGTGTGTGTTTGTGTTTAGCCACATCATTTATTCTGAGCTTAATTGTAAAAGAAACCGTCGATTGATTGAGAGCCCACGGTGTGCCATGGGGCATCTCTACTGAGTATAACAAAGTACCAAGCTCACCATGGAGTGCTTTATTATGTTGGAATTTTCCTTTTATTTTTTTTTTCTTGCCCTTCTTCCTCTTCTCTGACTTCCCCATTTATTTTTTTTCAACTTTGTTTTGACAATTGTTATCCATGTATGTAACGTGTTTTGATCGTAATCCCGTCCTCTTACCTTCTCTCGCCTCCCCATCTTCCTTCCACGGAACCCCGTCTCCTTTCCAATTATTCGCTCTTCTACTTTGATGTCCGTTTCCTCCTCCTCCACTGTCCTTCACCGCATGTTCACGGGCCCAGGATTGTGCAGACAGATGTTAAGGGATAACCACAGCTGCCATGAGGTCATCATGCAACGCCCACTCCGTGTCCAGAAGACAGTGCTCCACAGCACTCCTCCCCTCCTTTGGCTCGCATGTTCTTTCTATACCCCTCTTCTGCACTGTTTCCAGAGCCTTAAAATGGGTCGTATTCAGCCCGGAGCACTCAATAGTCAATTTTAACAGCTTTTTTTTTTCTGGTACAGGGGACTTGAACCCAGGACCCTGTGTTTACTAAGCCAGTGTACACCATGAACTCCACCCCAACCCATTTGTAACTGCTTCCTGTGTCCTTCAGTGGCACTAAGTACCTGTCACCACCATCCATCCTCAGAACTTCCTTATCATTCCCCAGAACTCAGTTCCCACTAAGCAATAACTCCCCTCTTCTCTCTCTGTCCTGGCAACCGCGTTTACTTCTTAGTTCTGGAATTTCCTAACTCGAGGGATCTCCTATAAGCAAGGGCATGGCTCATTTATCCGTGTGTCTGCTTAGTGTCTTCAAGGTTCATGCCTGTTGTAGCACATGCCGGGATCTCTTTCCATTTTCAGGACTGTATACTATTCTGCCATATGGACAGACCACATTTTGCTTTTCCAATTGTCCATCAGGGGGCACTTGGCAACTTTCAAATTATTTATTTATCTATTTGCAAGCAGGGAGAGACAGGGAGACGAGAGACAGAGAGAGAACTAGTGTGCCAGGACCTCTAGCCGCTGCAAACAAACTTCAGAAACATGTGCCACTTTGTGCATCTGGCTTTGTGTGGGTACTGGGGAATCGAACCAGGGTCATTAGGCTTTGCTGGCAAGTGCCTTAACCAGAGCCATCTCTCCAGCCGGCCATTTCCACTTCTTGACTACCATGAACGATGCCACTCTGAGCATGAGCATGGACGTGCACGCATCTCTCAACTCTCTGCTTTCAGTTCTTTGGGGGATACACCTAGATGTGGGAGGGTTGCTGGTTTATATGGTGAGTGCGTATTTGATTTGGGGAGCAGTGCCAGGTTTTTCCATGATGGCTGCTGCACCATTCCACACTCCCACACACAGTGCTTAAGCTTCTAGTTGTTGGGTTTTATTGCTAAGGAAGCCACTCCTTGGGAATGTGGCCAGTTAGCCTGGAGGATGGATTTGAATCCAGATCCCACTGACCCAGTCTTGGTGCCTGGAGCGGCTGTCCTGGGCCATGCCTGTCTATAGGTTGACAGGGCTTTCCTCCTTCTCAGGATGCTGGAAATGCTTCCCCATGACAGGCTTGTCCTCTAAGGTTTTAGTAGCCAGCTAACATTTACTTAGTATGAGGATTTGGGGAAGAAAATTCTGCCAGCAAGGAATTTTCACTCTCCTTCTAGGCTGTGTCCTCAGGGCAGCCATTTGAAGGCAAGAGCCCTGAGTTAAGAACCAGCACCCCAAGGCTGGCTCAGTTGGTCAAGTGTAAGAGTGAGGATCAGAGTTCCCATCTCCAGCATCAGTATGTGCCTGCCATTCCGGCCCTGGGAAGGTGGGTAGGGGAGGATTCCCCAGAGTTCCTGGCTAGCTAGACTAGCAGAATCCATGAACCCCAGGCTCATGAGAGACCTTGTCTGAAAAGAATAAGGCGGAAGAGCACTTGATCATCTGACATTGGCCTCTGGCCTCACCAAGCACGTGCTTGTGTGCGCATTCCTACACATACATAGGAACACACACGAACAGGAAAGAAAAAGCCAAATAATAACCAGCACCCTTAGGAGTCGAGAAGGCACCCTGGGTGGCCCAGTGCACCCTTTTTGAGCCCTGTGGGTCTCTGTTTCTTGCGACCCTTGTCTTCACCTCACCTTCTTGTCTGTGCTGGGAGCAATTGAAGAATAAAGTCCTGGTGAGTGACCATGGGTCCTTAGTCTAGGAATCGCCAGGCTGCAGTGAGGTTATCATTTGGGGCTGTCTGTTCTCTCTGCTGTCCTGGGTGAGTGTCCCGAGCCTGCCTGTAGCAAGTGACCACACAGAGTGGATCACAGCTGTAGAGATTTATTGTCTGACAGTCCAGGAATCCCTGGTTCAAAATCAAGTAGCTAATGGTCCTTCCATGTTGCTTCCAGCTTTGGTGGCCCTAGAGGTTCCTTGGCTTGTGGCGACATTGCCTTGATCCCTGCCTCTGTGGTCATCCAGTGTCCTCAGTGGGTCTGTCATCTGGAATGCAAAAACTGTCTCTGGGTTTCCATCCATCTCCTCAGTTATAAATGCAAAAGTCTCATTCGGATCCAATGGGCTTCATTGGTTTTGTTATGGACATGTCTGTCATTTTGGTGGTGGTGGGTCACCAGTCTATTCCCTACACACTCTTTGCTGGAACATAGGCTTCTCCAGGGCTAGAACCTCAGTTTGGTTCCTGTGGGGAGATCTCCTGAGGTCTGAGGTAGGCTTGAATCAGGCATTTGTGGGGTGTTACCAGGCTGGAATCCAGAGCGGGTCTCCGACTAGGTGACCACAGGAACGTGGCTCTTTTTGAATGCCTGGCCCCTCTGGCCAGCCCGCCCTGGGGTTTGTGGCAAGCTGTGTGGTCACATCTGGCCTCCATGTCCTGCCCCATGCCAAGACAGAACAGAGTACAGGAGAGGGGGACATTTTTTTCCCAAAAATCCTGTAATAATTATTATGAGAAAAAATTAGCAGAGTTGAATAGAAGCTAAAAATAGTTGGACACATACTTGCATATATTCTATTTTTTTAAAAGAAAACATAATTATTTTTGTAAACCAGCTCTGAGAAGCCAGGAATATTTTTAGCCTGTGTCTTCTAGGACACTGGGCTCAGGAAGAACAGGCTAGAGCCCACAGGAGTGTGATCATGTCACTATGTCAGTGATAACCCTCCGGAGGTGTGTGAGTGTGTGTGTGTGTGTGTGGGGTGACTTAAGGAGCCCTGTCCTTTGTCATATTTTGCTGAGCATGTGTTTGATGAGAGGACAGTCCACCAGAGACTTGACTGTGGTCTCTGTAGGCAATGGTGGCTGGGGACATCCTGGCCACACCTGGGCAGGTAGCGGTGGCATTGGCAGAACAGTTGTTGGTTCGCCTCTGGGCCAGGGATCAGGGGACACTGTGCCAGCTGCCTTGGGATGATCCGGGTATGAGCAGACCTGCAAGAGTAACCGAGGCTTGAGAGAAAACATTCCATGGTCTTTTCACTGGGAGCCAAACATTGCCTCATACCATTTTCTCCCCAGTTTTTCCCATTGCCTCTGCCAGGGTCCTTGGGCCTGGCACAGACCCTGTAATCAAAGGCCTGATGGGTGTTTGTGAATGTGTTTGTATGTATATGGATGTGTGCATGTATCTATCTGTGCAGGTATGTAGGTGTGCATCTGTGAGATTGTGTGTGTGTGTGAATGTGCGTATCTGTGTAAGTATGCTGGCGTCTATGTGCACCATGAGTGTGTATGTGAGTGTGTGTGTGTGTGTGTGTGTGTGTGTGTGTGTGTGTGCTGTCCAGGGGAATGTCAGTACCCAGTGGGTGTTCCTGGCAGAGGCAAGCCCTTCTGGGTTGTGACATGTGCCAACATGGCCTACCTTGGCTTTGGGGTGTCTTTCTGCAGATAAATTATCTTTATGCCTGACGGGAGAGACTGTGTGTCCAATCTAGGAAACCCTGGCCACCAGGAATGTATGCAGGGAATGAATATGAGGGCTTTGGAAGTGGATGGTCAGGTTCTCATCCCAGCGGTGACATGTATGTCACTCTGTGACCATGTGCAGGTGACTTGGCCTTGTTTCCTCATCTCTGCAATGGGGATGGTCCCAGCTGAGTTTCATGGCTGGGCCTCCATCAGGGGACACTCTGCCAAAGGCTTATCATGGGTGTCATCTTCAACACTTCTCACTCCCTTGAGGAAAGTGGGAAGTGGTGTCACTCTTCCCATTTTACAAATGGGGAAACTGAGGCATGCTGATCTGAGCCCTTACTGCTTTGTTCCTATTGAGAACCTGCCTCAAGCAGAGGCAGGAATGACTGTTATGTCTTACTGTTGTTAGAACTGTCATTATCATCCTCCCGTCACTGGGTCATCACACTCTGCTGCCCGCCCCCTCCAGCCCTGGCTTCCGGCCCTCCCACTGCCCCCGCTGTCTCACCTTCCATCTCTGGGGGGCCTCTGCTCTCTTGTTACCTCTTTTCCATCCCGGGCTTGTATAAATTGGAGCTTCCAGCCTTTCCTCCTCTAATTGAGATAATGAACACAGGTTTTTCCAGAATCACCGTGCTAAAAGTCAAGTGCAACATGATGGGTTTCATTCGTTGTTCTCTCTCTCTCTCTCTCTCTCTTTCTCTCTCTCTCTCATGCAGCTCCTTAAGAAGGGATTGGCTGCATGCAAACAGCTAATAACTTATGGGTTTCTGGAGCCAGTTCCAGCTGGCTTTATAAGCTCTGATACCTGTGACCAGCATCCTGTCTCTTTAAGTCGAGGCTCCAACTTGCTGTGGTATTTTACAGTGCCTGGTTTCATTTATGCTGGAGCCAGACTTACTGTGTGAGCGTCGTCCGCATGCTGGAATTAGTCTTAAGCTTGCTTCTGTGGCGTTGCCAAATTCCATGTTTGTGTTTTATTTAGAATTCTTTTCACGGCCAGCCGATTCTGTGCCGGCACACATAGGCACTGTTGCGCCCCGTGGAGAAAATAAGCAAGCTTGCGTTTTCTTTGGCAGAGGCCGCGGCCACAATAGACTGCGGTCTCCGAAACATTTTTTAAAAGCTATTTTAACCCATAACAGATGCATAAAGTCGGCTCAGGCATGCCAGTTTTCTTAGTTTTAATTAAAAAATAATTACAGTCTAATGGGATGTTAGTGACACATTTGGATGAATGGTAGGTGACATTATCTGCAACTTATAAATTAGTGCCTCTCCCTTGGCCGGGGCAGGGCTAGAGAAGATCCGGGGAGGGGGGATTTGGGTATCTGTGCTTTGGTTTTTCGAGGTAGGGTCTCACTCTAGCTCAGGCTGACTTGGAATTCACTCTGTAGTCTCAGGTTGGCCTCGAGCTCACGGCGATCCTCCTACCTCTGCCTCCCGAGTGCTGGGATTAAAGGCGTGCACACCATGCCCGGTTTGGGTATCTGTTCTTAATTGCAGGCTGGTGGCCAGGATGGGACTGTGTTGGCGGTTGAGGGGTCGGATGGAGGCCATGGTGAATGGTCAGCAGTTTCTGGTCCCTCTCAGAGCATCCTTCCTCCCAGCAGGATCAAACGGAATACTTCCCCACATGGTGGGGGGGATGCCCCCAGGGTCCTGTAGACTCAAGCTTCATGTGACCCTCACCACCCATTGGACTCTCCAGTGACGAGAGGTGGGCTAGACGTCCCCGGGCAGTGAGGTCCCTACAGAAACAAGCAGGGACCAGGCAGGGCAGGTGAATGGGTTGCCACCAATATATGTCCAGTATATGTTATACGGAGACCTTGATATCCAAGTTCCCTTCTCCCTTCTTGTGGTCTGAGAACTCAGCCAGGGGACGGGGAGGGACCTGGGCTCAGCCTATCTGGGGGTGCTGTTTCCAGTCTACCCCACCCTTCTGGATGGAGCATTACTGAAGGGATCGAGTACTGTGAAATGCATCATCAGTGATGGCCTCCAGGTCTAGGAAAAGGTGCCTGGTCATGCTGCTCTCTCCTCTGGGGCCTGTGCCAGGGGCCCCTGCGCCTTGTTGGTTGCTAGGCTTCCTCCAAGGGTATTGCCCAAGTGTGTCCCAGAGAGGAGATAGGACTTGCCCCGGGCTGCCCTGCCACACTAGGACCTGTGTGGCTAACTTGACTACCCACTCTTGCCTTCCAGCCCTGCATTCTGGCTCCTCAGCAAGGTCTGGGAGACCAGCAGTGACTGGGCACCTTGATTTTATTTTATTTTTTACCTTCAGGGTTGCAGCACTTCCTGTTGTCCAGGGAGTAAAACGAGAGTTTCTTAGACAATGTTCCCCTGAGCCTGAATTCCTCACAAGTGAAAATTAAGTTCTTCTATTAAAAACATGAGTCATACCAGCCCAGAGGAGAGTCGTTTTGGCGTTCCTGGAATTTTTGGAAGGGAAACATTGCATTCACGCTAATCCTTTCAATTACACCTCATTGCTGTATAATCCACCGGGCGTTTGGGATTATAGCCCTCTGCCATCTGATGGCAGTCTGTGCTTTGCACATGGCACTTGAGAGGGGGTGCTTCCTGGGCCTTTGAGCTCTTTGCTTGTGGCACACCTGACCACCTTGTCACACTTGAGGCTTCCTCCACTCTGGGCTCATTGGGTTCCCCGTGCACCGTCTTGGGTATCTAATTGCCGTAGATGATTAATGTCTGGTTGATAAAGTTCCACGTCTGCTATTGTGAATTCGAAAGAGATGGGAGTAGGCCCTCCCCCACCCTCAGCCCAGCTCTTGTGCATAATTGGTGGGGTCCCTTCTTGACCAGGGGTTTCTTGCTCAGGTGGAGGTTGAGCCAGGTCTTCTGGGGAAATCTCTGATGCTCAAGATAGGGGGGTGTCATTGAGGCAGGGGCTGGGGGGTGCACAGAGACTTTCTGCTTTGGGAAAAAGTAGCTGGGAGTGTAGAGAAGACAGGGACAATGTGGCTCTGGGATCAGCCTCCCTTGGCTGGCTAAGGTCCTGCGTGTTTTTTTCTTTTCTTTTCTTTTTGTTTGTTTCTTTTTTTTTTTCCCCAAGGTATGGCCTCATTCTAGCTCAGGCTGACCTGGAATTCACTATGTAGTCTCAGGGTGGCCTTGAACTCATGTTGATCCTTCTACCTCTGCCTCCCAAGTGTTGGGATTAAAGGCGCATGTGCGTGTGTGTGTGTGTGTGTGTGTGTGTGTGTGTGTGTGTTTCTATTATTGTGGACCTCTCAAGTCCTGGGCATAGCAAACTCACTTTCTGTTCCAAGTTGTTTTCAGAGAAATTCCCACTGACCTTGGGGCTGGGTCAGTGTCACCTCTGCTTGCATGGGCCCCTGTCCTTCCCCATGGTGACACCCATAGTACCAGTTATTGTCTACCCCATCTGCCCCATGGGTCAACCTGAGTCTTACTTGTCCCCAAACATCCAGGGCCTGTTCCTGAGTGCTTCTTGAACAGGTAGAAGAGGGGGCCTGGTGTGGCAGAGACTCCAGGGCAGATGCAGCAGGAGCCTGTTTCTTGCACCGTCAGCTGCCAAGTTCAGGCTGGAAACATGGACTGACCTGAATTACTTCTCTGTGGCTTTGGATTATTGCAAACTTGTGTGTGTGTGTGTGTGTGTGTGTGTGTGTGTGTGTGTGTGTGTGTGTGTGTGACATGCGAATCCCATTTTGGTTTGCTTCTCTTTATTCAGTGAGTTGCTGCAGCCTACCTGCTGCTCAGGTGACTCTCAATGGGAGGCACAGTCCCCCTGTGTGTGAGAGTGGAAGTCAGAGACAGGGTTGGGGGGGGAAGGCTTTTGGGTTTGGAATGGATGTCAAGTGTGGTTTCTGAGTTTGGAATAGCACTTCTCTTTTGGGATGTGTGGGGGAGTGGGGATGGGCAAGGGTTCAAGTTCATTTACTTGTATTAAGTTAAAGTTTCCTCTTTTTATGACTAAAGAAGAAAAAGCCCATGAAGATGATGAGAAACACAGGCTGGAAAAGTGGTTTGTTTACTCATTAAATTTCCCATAAAATAAGCAAAGATTTAGACTGGAGGTCCCAGCTGTGGGGGACTCTGGATGGTAGAGAATAGTTTGGTGTGAGTCTCTGAGTTCATTGAGGCTTAAGAGTCCAGGGGTAGCCTTGGAAAGTAAGAATGACGGGCTTCTGTGGCCAGGAGGTATGTGTACACAGATACATGTGCAGGTACATGGGAGTACAAGTGTGTTCATGCTTATGTACACACAGGTATAGATGCATGCCAGTGGCCACATGCACATGTGAATATGCATGTATGTGCACTTATGCATATGCTGGCACAGGTGCACATACTGTGCTCACATGTGTGGCTATGCATGCATGTACATGACACGTGTGCACAAATTCACAAATGTATTTGTGTACATGCACATACAGGTGCAGGGCTATCTGTGTGCAACTTGCACTCACATATGTTCATGTGTGAGTTTGCATATGTGCACACACATGCGTGTGTGTGTGTGGTGTGTGTGTGTGTGTGTGTGTGTGTGTGTGTGTGCATGAGTCTTCTGCCCGCCACTCTGAGAGTTATGCCTGTGGCCAGCTGTTGGTGTTTCTAGAAGGGGACAGATGTACAGAATCAGAAGAGAGTGAGCGGCTGAAATCGGACCTACTTGAACCACTGTGTCATGAGCACAGTAGAATCTCACTGCAGGCTCTACACGTCCTGGGTGGGTGCCTGCAACTCTGCTGCTGTCAACGTTCTTTCTGAGGCAGAGTCCAGGGGGCAGAGGGCCCTATGGGGTTGCAGGAAAGAACTTGGCCTGACCCACCTGTTTCTTAGCTGGGTGACTGTCTTTTTTTTCCTATTCTCTCAGTTTCTCCCTTTGTTCAAAGGAGATAATGCTGTTGCCTAGGTCTGTGTGCAGTGTTCAGGGTAAGGCTGGCACCTGGCAGGCCCCAGCAAGGTGGGCTGTTGTTGACCTTGTTGCTATGGTAGCTGTTGTTGTAGGTAGGGTGATGAGGTCTTACCAGCGATAACTTGGGGGATCTGCAGCGCCCATCTTAAGTTGAAGGGGGAGGGGGAGGCTGAGCTCTACCTTGAGATCTTGGGTTTGTCCTGGGTGTAGAGGTCCTGGAGTGTGTAAGCCTGCATTGTTAGGCCAGCTCTGGGAGGCCTGTGAGCTTGCCTAGGTCTGACTTTGGGAACTTCCTTGTCTCTCAGTGAGAAGCCCTTCCAGTCCCTCCATCCGCTGGGGTGAGTGCAATGCTGCTTCCCAGTTTTTTGGGCTCTGTCCACGAGCTGCCTTCTAGACCAGAGCAGGAGACCCCTCGCCATGGCTAGCTTCAGGCAGCGGGCTTTCCGTCTTCAATGTATGCTGCTCGGCCTCCTTTGGAAGCCTGGTCAGACCCAGATAAAGGTAACAGAAGTGTTAGGAAGTGATTATCTGGGGAGATATCTCCTTGTCATGATTTCTCTCTGGAGAAGACTTGACAGCAAACACTTCTGCAAGCAAGGTGCCCAGGAAGACTGGGTGCTTGCCATGGGCCTGTAGAGCCCGGGACAGGGACCTAGGCAGTTCCTCCCCTCCCTGCCATGATTTGGAAATGCTCTTTGGTTTTCTGTGATTCTTGCCTCGGCTCTTTTCATTTCTTCTTAAAGGAGCAGGATGCTGTCTTCCAGGGACACACATGGGTCAGGTTTGTAAGAGGGCAGACAGCTCTCGGTGATCGCCACACCTCTTCCTACAGGACCCTGGCCTGGATGCATCAAGATGATAAGCAGGCAGCCCATACTAATCCATCATGCTGGCCAGGAGTTGAAGCCTTACTTCTGCCTTGGCAGGACTTTCCTGGGGAAGGGGCAGGAAGAGATACTTGAGATAATAGTATCCCTGTTAAGAGCTGGCATGTGCCAGGGGTAGCCTCACTGTCGTGGGCAGACTACAGTCTCTTCGTTTTGCAGTTCAGGGCCCAGAGAAGTGAAGGATTTGGTCTGAGATCCCAGACTTAGAAGCAGGGAGGGTGGTGAACTGTCCAGTCCCACCTCAGGGTTCTTACATCTCATCTGCACCGGGGCCCCCAGTGTCCCCTGCAAGGTGGTCCATGGCTGTTTGGAGAGTGGACGTTGTCTTGTCAAGGTTGAGACCCTCCAGGGCATCTTGATGTGAATGTGACCTGCGGGCGGGGATGGTGGTGGTGGTGGTGGTGGTCCATGGGGCACAGGTGGCTCTGTTGTGCTTACAGTCTGGGCATGCTGGCCCTCATACTGTCCCCATCCTGGCTGGACTTTGTTGTCACATGTCCTTCATGGTCCCTGTAGCTCCCACCCTAGGGTTGTGGCCTCTTTTCCGGTCACCTGGGAATTTTTTGCCGATGTCAGAGAGGCTGTGTTTTGATCAACAAGGACTTTGGGGGTCCAGTTAGGAATGTGAGCTGAGAGGGGTGTGGAGGCCCTCTCCACCACCAGGGATGCAGTCTTTCTTTTATTGTTCCTGAACCTTCCTTGGGGCCATTGGAGCTCATGATGGGCACTTCTTTCTTACACATGAAGGTCAAGGTCCTCCTTCCAGAGCGTAGCCTACCCTTGCTCTCTTAGTCACGTGTTGCTATACTTAGCTCCCCATGGAGTAGACGAGGGCTTCTTTACTCCACCCCACATACACCCATTGTACCAGACCTACATGTATGTGGCTGTTTACAAGTCCTCCCTCAAGGTCAACTGGCTAAAGGCAGGGACCATGGCCCTTGACCTCTGTGTGCCTGTCATCATCATTGAACCTGTCTTTCTGTAGGACTGAATGTACGTGAATGGTGAGTGGATAACTAGGGGCTGACTTGATTGGGGCTTGGCTCTCAGCCTCCCTGGACAGGTTGGAGGACTCTGAGGGCTCTCAGATACCCTTGGAACAGTCACTGGGGCACACGTGATCTCCTCAAGTCCCTGCGCTGTTCTAGAAGTCCTCACCACAGACTGGCTGCTGGTGACAGCTTGCATGTATGAAGTAACTGCTCTGTGCTGGGTTCTATGTAGAACTTTGTTATTCCAGTCCTGCTATTAAAGCAGAGTGGTGTTGGCGTGGACAGTTGGAATTTGGTGGCTTCTGCTATGCCTCGGGCCACTCTGCGGGCAGGGGACTCATTTCATGGAACAGTGCGTGTCCATCGGGTTGTTGAGTGGCTGAGCTCCTGGCTGGGCACTCAGTGCTTCTGTGTCTTTTCCCAGCCAAACGCTGCCCAGCAAGTCCCAGCCTTCCAAGATTCTCCAAGAGTCAGCAGAGAGCCACATCCCTGGAAAAGCTTTTCCAGGGAACACTTGGCCAGTGCCCACGCCTGGACTGAGCTGGTCATCTTATAGTCAGTCATCCTTGGAAAGAGGCTCCAGGCACACACAAGGGAGGTCGAGTCTTATAGTATTCATGGCTTGTTCTCTGGGCTGTCTTTGGAGCCCTCTGGCCCATGAGAAGCGGGAAGGACACTGGAGTGACCAGAGTGAGAGTCTGAAGCCCCCTCCACTCTGCACAGACATAGCCAGGAGAACTCAGCTAGAGAAGGGACTGGAAGGAAAGAAGGCTTAGCCAGGTGAGTTAACGACAGTGGATTTGCAAAGGCTTAGCCTGGCATTGAAGGACCTTTGAGCTGTTTGAGCTGGGACAACTACCCCGTCCCCCTATGATTTAGATTAAAGCTGCTTCTACAATAAGAAGAGTTTGAAGTTTGTTTAAGAAGTACTAAACTTCCTAAATGGCGACAGAGTAGAAATCATACAGGGAAGGGAGAGGTCGTCCCTGGACCCTGCTCTGCAGTAGAACATTGGATTTAGATCTGTTCTTCCTGGAAGCCTTGGCAAAAAGGGAAATATTGTGTTTTGACTAGTTTATAGAAGATTTATACTTCAGGATGGAAAAATTTTTGTATCAGCTTCAAGCCTGGGAGGTTTCATCCTATGGTATTTTATTTTATTTTATTTTATTTTATTTTATCAAGAAAGACCTTTAAGGTAGACTAATACAGACAGCCCACGGAGGAGGATATCCAACTGATCAGGGATGGGGAGGGGGGGAATTGGGGAATTTGGGATAACAACTCATTGTTTGCCCACTAAATAATGTAACTCATTATGGACAATAAATATATATATATATATATATATATTTTTTAAAAAAAGAAAGACCTTTAAGGTAAAGGGCCAGCTCTTCTCTTTTTTCAACATCCAACACTTCCGTTGTAGTGTAAGAACCTCCGTGGATGACATGGACATAACCATTATTTCAGTAAATGACAAAACCATGTAGCCAGTCTGGGGCCTTTGGTTTGTGGACACTTAGCTAAAGAATAGTGACCATCACACCAACAGGGGACTGTGACATTATCCCAGCAAAACCATGTTGACCTTGATAGCAGTTGAGACAAAGCACTGTGCAATGGAGGGCCTGGCTTTCCAGTTCTGTACCCCTGGCCCTTCCTCTGCTCTGTCCCGGAGAGAACAAGCAGTTGTGATGGTCAAGGAGGCCACTGGACTGAGCATGACATGTGACCCCCATAGGTGTTCAAATGTCAGGTGTCCCCTCCCTGTATTCCATCACCCCTGGAGAGTCAAGGGGCTCTTCACGCCTTGATGCAGGGTTCCTGGTACAGGTGTCCCTTTGGGTCTAAGCAGGAAGATGGAGGGTGGTCTTGGTGAGGACTGTCTGAGACCTACTCGTGGTGACACCCCAACTGCTCTGGAGACGAGATGTGGGCTGGTGTTTCTGGAAGTTGCTGGTCATTCTGCTGTGTATGTTTACTCTGTTCAAATGTTTACACCTTCCTGAAGGCCGGGAGGGATGAGGTGCCACCAAGTGTCCTTTGGAGTCGGCACCCTTTCTCCTTAGGACAGTAAGCTCATTTCATGTGGTCAAGGCATCCAGGGTGAGCCCAACAGTCAGAAGGGGCTCACAGTCCCTGAATGCTGCTGTGGACAACACCTAGCTTTCTGGAAGTAGGAGATGCAGTCTAGACGGATCCAAGAATTTGCCTGAACTCTGCAGAGCACGGAGACACTCAGAGTGGGGGTGAGTACCCCATAGACACGGCTGGCCTGGGATGCATAGTAGGGGTGTCCTCAGAGGTCTGTTGTTAGAGTCTGAGATGCTCTGGATACTTTCCTATGAAGAAGTAGCTGCGGATAGGTGCACCGTCACCCCTAGCTCCAGGGTCCCCTGCACCACCATGGAGGGTCTGGCAGCCTTCCTTGGCCTGCTTTGTTCTCTGTCCTGAAAGATGCAGCCAGGAAGTAGCCTTTTGCAAAAATCACGTGACCAGACCTGCATGCTTTGAACACCTACCTACCCCCAGGTGATCTGGGACCTAGTCCATCTGTCCAGGTTCAGCTTCAGTGGGGGGCAGGGTGGGATGGGGTCATAGGCTGTAACACTATTATCACATCCAGAGGTTTATCTAGGTCCCACACCAGGAAACTGCTTGCTTGGCTCTTATGGCCTTAAAGTGGGGGAAGTTTGTGAATTTCCTTGAAGTTTAGACTTTTTGAGCACAGAACTCAGGTAGCCTTCTTGGCTACCATAGGGTCTCAAGGATGGAGCAAGCATTCAGGGACTTAATTGTGTCTAGAACATTCCTTCTCCAGTTGGTCTTAGATTCCCACTGGGCCTTAGCAGCTCCTTGTGAGGTTTTGAACTGCCTGGCACTGGCCCCAGCTGGAACAAGGGGAGACCAGCTGCTAGTAAGCTGGGCATCTGGGGGAGGGGTCACTGGGGCTCTGGCAGGATGTCACTGGAGCACTGATCATGGGTGCTGGGGAGGCCCCTGACCCACCTGTCTGTGCATGTCAGAGTGGAATGCTGTGTGGAAGGTCAGAGTTCTGAGTTTCCCTCCTCCCCCTTATCCAAGGCCAGTTTGCCTTGCCCCCAACTGTCAGGCAGGAAGCACTTTGTCCCTACCAGCTGTGGGAGTGGGGCTCATAGGCTTTCTAGCCTTCTTGTCCTTCCCAAGGAGAAAGAACTCTTCATTCCAGATTCCCCAGGTAAGGACGAGAATGAAGGCCCCCTGGATTTACTGGTCAGCCTGCCTGGGGCCTGCCTGAAACAGTCACTCTGTCTATGGCTGACACTCTCAGTCAGTGTGTCAGAGAAAGCCTTTCCACTCCAAAGCAGCCCCCTGACTGGGTAGGCCCAGAAGGTCCATGCTTTGGGGTTGGCAGTGGCTGAGGGTGGGTGGCAGTAGAGCTTCCTGGGTGCTGTAGACAGCCTGGGGATGCTCATGGTTCAGAGGTGGAGGCAGGAGCTCCATGTATTGCGATGGGGTGGGTTAGCAGGTAGCTACCAAAGGTGGGTGCTTCCTCCTTTGCCTTCATAGGACCCTGACCCTTCCTAAATACCCTGCAGGTACGTGGGTATGGGGGAGGGCTTCCTCTTTTTAACAGCATACTTCTCCCAGCTCAGAAAACACACACAGGAGACTCATTTGTGCAACGACAGAACAATGAATGGTAAATGAATGAATGTAGGAGCATGTGAGATGCCATAGGACCTTTTCCAGGGTCAGTGCCCAGCACATAGTAGGTGCTCAGGAAGTGTATGTTTAGCGAATGAACCTACAAAGAACCCTCTCTTTCCCCTCTCTTTACCCTTATAGATGGGACATGCATATTTTTTAGCCTGCTGATCTTTTTGAAACCAGCTTTAAGAACTGAGTTAATGAAGACCTGAGTTTGGTCAGAATCCAGAACCCAGAACCCATATAAAAATGCTGAGCATGGTGTCTTGCTCTACTGGGGAGGCGGAGACAGGAGGATCCCCAGGGCTTACAGGCCATCTAACCTAACTGAATAAGTGAGCTAGAGGCTCAGCGAGAAATCTTGTCTCGAAAAAAAAGTGTAGAGTGACCGAAGAAGTTCTCAGTGTCAACATCTGGCCTTCACACACATCTGCACATACATGCAACCACATATATGAACATGCATCAGACACGCATGCACATCAGAGACTCACACGCAAGCAAAAACATTAATTTATAAAAAATTGAATGTAAGGCCACACTGAACCACACCCACATGTCAGGCGCCTGCTGATGGAAAGAAAGGCCTTTGTGGGTGAGTGGTACCTTCTCTTCAAAGCTTCTCCATCCTGGCTGGACACACACCCTTCCTGCATTTTCTAGGTGCAGAGCGGAGTCCGGTGGGACTTTCTGTTTAGTGCTGGCTCACATGGCTGTTGAGGCCTTTTCTGTCCACTAAGGCTGCAGGGGATGATAGCAGAGCCAGGCGGAGAAATGGATGTTGCTGTTGCTGGTGGGAAGCTCCTTCCTGGCTCCAGCCTCAGTGTCCTCTTCCAGAAAGTGGGTTAATTGAGACAAAGCATGGCAGGACCCAGCCTCATGCCCTAAACAGCAGAGCTTAGAAAAGAACTGTTTATTTCACTCTTGGGCTGAACAAGGGCTGGCCAGTGAGGATGGGGGTGACGGGCTCTGGTGCAGCCGGACATGGAAATAATGTTTTAGCAGCTGTGTATTTCTCCCAGCACTTGGACTGGAGGTCTTATCTTGCTGGTACATTAGAGGTGCCTGGCCTGCCTCCCTCCCTGATCAGAGCCCAGGCCCAGAAACTGCCAAGGACTTCCCCAGGCAAATCAGCAAGGGCTATTCAGGTCCACCTCTCTGTCCTCTGTCCTGAGCTGGCCAAATAAGCCTGGGCCAGGGAGGCCAATCAACCTGAACCTATGACAGCCATTAGACTTGGCCTCCAGTGGCCGAGGTGGTCTCTTCTTCCTCCCTGGGGTTCTTGAGGGGTGTAGACCCAGAGATGACGCTCTTGCCCTTCTTCCCAGTGAACCCTTGGCCTCATGGGTTCCAGGAGGAAGCTGCTGTGTGGGTCATTTTCTTGCCCAGGCCTAAGCTGTCCTCTTCTTCTCTGAGGCACATTTTCGGCAGTGTTCTCTCTGAATGAAACCCCAGCCAGTGTGGCCAGCTGAGAAGGAAAAATCTAACTCAATGG
Organism: Zapus hudsonius; assembly: GCA_004024765.1. Classification (NCBI taxonomy): domain Eukaryota; kingdom Metazoa; phylum Chordata; class Mammalia; order Rodentia; family Dipodidae; genus Zapus; species Zapus hudsonius. Next base: position 17,117 of record PVHP010022607.1, read on the forward strand.
GAAAGACCAAGAGCCCTGCTGGGCTAACTTCCCATTCAGAGACATTACAAGATGTGCTGGTATATCCTTTGTCCCTGGGAAGATACAAACATGTGACTATCCAACCCAGATAGGGCATGGATGACAGCTCAAAGCACGATGGCATCAGTTTGGGGGTTTCTTACAGGAGCATGAGGGAGGGACTCAGGCGTCTGTATCATGGTAAAGCCCTCAACATAGGTGACTCATGGAAGTTGTCATCTCTGGAGCTCACTGCTGGACTAGTGGAGCCCCCCCCCCCCAAGCTGTTGTTAACCCTTTATATAGCTTTAGGGAGTGGTCCTTCTCAAGTTTAGCTTTCTCCAGACTTACTCACCTCCTGAGTCTCCTGAGACCCCATCCAGGCAGATGTTCCAATTCAGAGAAAATTTCTATCCAACACTGATCAGAGTCTTTCTACCCCTTCCTCACAGTTGTTGGCTGCTCCTGTAACCTTGGGGAGTGCTCCTGTGACCTTTTAAATTTCAGCTCTCCCAGACTTGATCTCCTCAGTTTCCTTCCTAATCCAGGAGGGAATATTTCAATTAAGAGCAATTTACTATATTCACTGTCAACTTGGCTGGACTTAGAGTCACCTAGGAGATATGGCTCTGAGGGTATTTCCAGAAAGGGTTAACTGAGGAGGGACCATCCACCCTGGATGTGGTGACACTATCCTGTGGGTTGGGGTCCTGAACTAAAAAAAAAAGAAAAGAAAAAGAAAGAAAGAAGCAGGGCTGGCGAGATGGCGAGATTTCTCAGTGGTTAAAGGCACTTGCTTGCAAAGCCTAATGGCTTGGACTTGGTTCCCTAGCACCCACCTAGCCAGATGCACAGGGTGGCCACATGCATCTGGAGTTCATTTGCAGTGACAGGAGGCCCTAGTACAACCATACTTTCTTTCTCTGTCTGCTTCTTTCTTTCTGTCTCTCTGTCTCAAATAAATAAATGAAAATAATTTTTTTTTAAAAAAGGATGAAGCCAGCTGAGGTCCTGAATTCCTCTCTCTCTCCTTCCTGACTACAGATGCAATACTACGTGCCTTCCCCCCATGATGGACTTCTTAAACCCTGAGCCAAATGAAATGCTTCCTCTCTTAAGTTGCTTCTGTCCAATCTTTTCTCACAGTAACAAGACAAGCGGCTAATCCACAAGGCAAAGCAACGGACTCTGGTGGGTGGGTGTGATTGAGGTGTCTACTCTCCCCTGCATGGTGTCTGTCTGGGAATCTCCGTAGAGCCCTTTGCTGTTAAAGGCACCAGGAACAGAGCTGAGCTGAGCAGAGCAGAGATGTAGCCCTGGGGGACTTGGGGCAGGGAGTAGTGGGCTGTGCTGAGAGGTGGGCAGGGAACCAAGAGCCGTGTTAGGGCATGTGAGCTCACATTCATCCCCAGCAGGCATGGTGGGTGGGAGGCCTGCATGGAGATGAGGCCACAATTCCACTCCTGGGATCTGTCAGATGTCCGATCTTGGGGTGCCCAAGATGACACAAAGCAAAGGACCAATTGGCCACTGGCAGCCCATGAAGGTAAACTCAGGAACCTGGCCAGGGTGGGGAGCACTGCTCACCCCGCCCCCTCAGTCTAGCTGTGTGATCCTGGCTGTTTAAAAGTTTAATCTAAATGGGGAGGAAGTGCCCCACAGGGCTGATGATGGTGAAAACAGTGGTGATGCTGAAGCCTGCCTAGGTTTGCTTTATGGCTTGAGTGTAGATGTGAGGCAGACTGATGTCCATTTGTGCTCCCCTCCCCCACTGTCCAATAGTATCCTGGGTGTTCCTGCCCTGTGAAAGCTTTTCCGCACCAGACTGTCTTCACAGTTAGCCTGGTTCTGCTTTATTTGCCTATAGAAATATTGCCATGGACCTGGGAAGCTCTGTGGCTTTGTCTTAAGGAGAACACTGGGGAGCTGGGGTAACATGTGCCCCTTCTCGCTGATGGCTGGGGTTAGCTGAGCCCATGTCCCTGTGTAGCCACATCTGGTCCAGGAGAAGGCCCGGAGGCTTGTGTCTTCCAGCAGACCATGGACCATGGGGGACACTTCTTTACCATCATGGGTCAGCAAATCCTGACTGAGGGGGCTCTGGGAGTCTCCAGCCCTGGAGGTGAGCTGAGTGCAGACCCCATTCTCTGGGAGCTCCCTGGCCATACTTGCAGCATCTCATCCACTCTGTGTGTGCCCAGCAGGGTTGTGCTGGCCTCCCACTGCAGGCCAGGGACATATGGCCCTGGAGGGCGATGGCATTTGCAGGGGTACAGACACCTTTCTAATGGCTTTGGCTGCTCTGTGTCTCGGAGGAGATTTTTTTCCTTTTCTTTTGGGGACAGATGCCTGAGCTGTGGGCAGGGTGGTCCTGGTTGGAGGGCTTTCATCAAACAGGGAGCCCCTTCAGCCCACTTGGCTTGGCCACACTTGTGCATGGAAAATGGGACCCTGCTCGTGTCCCCTGGTCCAGGTCTTTTGGCATTTGGCATTGAGTCAGCAGAGGACTTTTGAGTATGAGGGATCAAGATTAGAATAGCGCTCTCTCTCTCTCTCTCTCTCTCTCTCTCTCTCTCTCTCTCTCTCTCTCTTTTCTTTTCTTTCTGTGTCCATCAAGTAGAATCTGCTGACCTGGCCTGGCCTTTGGCTGAGAGCCCTGCTCTCTACTCAAACCCCACTACATCCTGATTTCTGCCCACTCTCCTTGGGCTAGTGGGGCTTCGCTAGTCACCCATGCGGGGTGTTAATAAGATTGTTGTTAAAAAAGACAAGAGTCCTTGTCCATGGTGGAATTTGGTGCCTTTGGAAGCCGAGGGATGGAGAAGTCAGGGGGAGCTCTTCCACAAGAAATAGACGCCTGTAGCTTGGGATTTGGGGAAACAACTAGTGAAGGTTTTTTTTTTTTTTTTTTTTCCCTTTCCAGGCACTCCGTGTTATTAAGACACTCTGTCTTATAAGGGACGTTGGATAATTAATCCTGTGGCAAGGCAAAAGCAACAAGCGTTCGAATATATTTAAATAATGAGGAAGTTCTTTAATGCGGACTCGGAAAAATAATTGTGGGCTGTGGTATGAGAAAGAGAGGATCTATGTGTATTGACGTGTACTTTCCCCCTTTCCCCTTCAGAAAATGGGGTTTTCTTTTGTACACACACACACACACACACACACACACACACACACACCCACACACACACACACCATCTAGCCAGAACCCTGCTAAGTTGTCTTCTTCTTTCAGTAGAAAAGAATCAATTATGCCTTGTGGTCAATTTCCAAAAACCGCTTTTGATGGTGTGATTGGGTTTCACTGGAGAGTGCTCCAGCCAGCCCCTCCTCAGACACGAGGAGGAGGAAGAAAACCCCAGCAAATATCTGGGCGAGACTCAGCCACGGAGAATATTGACAGCAATCAGGATTCATGGCTGTTGAAACTTCGCCTCTAATTGAACTGGGAAAGGTAAACCCAGATTCAGGGCTCTGCACACTATAATTGCAATAATTTAATTTAGCTATTTAACCTGTAATTCAGTGGTATTTATTAAGGAGCATGGGAGAAAATGAGGCCATTAGGAGCCCGAGATGAATACATTGAAGTGAAAATGAACACTTCTAACTGCCAGTTGACCTTCGGTTTGTAGCAGTTTTTATTAGGCTGGTCACGGTAATTACGAGGACGTGAATCGGGGAGGAAAAGTGAATAATTCAGTAATGAACATTTTTATTCATTATCTCACATTTTCAGGAAGCGGAAAGTATCACAAAAGTACCCGCGATGCGCTTTCTGTTTGTTTTCCCAAACATGATTGTTTGTGGACAAAGCGTCTTTTTGTGGCTTGGAGTCTGAAGGGGGCATGTTGGCATGTTTCTGGGGTGCACTGTGCCTGGCAGGGGCCAGAGAGTTCGAATTCTCCTGGTCCCTCTCGAGCAAGGCTTTCCACAGAGATGATTGCACAAAGTTTTCCTGGTGGGCCAGGCATCCCTATGGCCGTGGGGTGGGTGGCTCAGGGTCTGGAGGGCTGGGAGCATGTGACGGGAGCTCTCTTGTCACGGACCCAGGAATACTATTTCTAGGACCCCAGGGACACTGATCATGAAGGTGCATAAATACAACACGCACACACCCTGCTGTCCTTGTCATAGCGGGAAACCAAAAGCAGGTGCGTTAGCCATAGGAAGAGAACGGTGAGGTACAGGAGGCAACATTAGCTGACCATTACCAGTAGTGACACCATGACGTTTCTAGTGACAAAGGAAACAAGCACGTATATAAGCTCTCTATGGCTGAAGCAGGTGGAGGTCAGAGTGTGTCTACCAGTAGAGGAAAGGAGCCGGAGAGAAACCGCAGCTTTCTGACAGAACTTACCTTGATGTTTATATTTTTCCCAATAACCTTATCTAGATCTTTTTCATTTTTTTTACTTTTGTATGTATGTGTGGTATGCATATGTGTACCATACATACATACAGGTTTGTGTGTGAGGAGTGCATGTGTGTATATGTGCATGTGTGCGTGTGTGTGTGCATGTGTGTGCACATGTGTGTGGAGGCCAGCATGTCAGGTGTCTTCCTCAATCGAGATCTTATCCTTGAGACAGGGTTTTGAACTGAACATAGAGTTCACTCATTTGACTGAGGCTAGCTAACCAGCAAGCCCTAGGGATCATTCTGTCTCCACTTCCTCAGCTCTGAGATTACACGCTCATGCCACCCACACCTAACATTTTACGTGGGTGCTGAACTCAGGTCCTCATGTTTCTGTGACGGGTGTTTTCTCTACCTGGCCATCTTCTCAGGCCCTTTGTCTATATCTTATAAATGTCCTTCAGGAGGTACGCGGTCCTTGAATGGGAGAAAACGCAGTGATGTTGGCCCCCAAAGTTTCTGTGGCTGTTGCTGATGGGAAGGAGAGGTTTTTCTAGCTGGGTACCCTGCACTGGCAGCCTGTGCCAAGCCTGTGGTTTCATCAGCTCTGCCTTTCTTCCCAGAAAACCCTTCAGTCCTTAGATCTAATGGGGCTGCACCAATGCACCGAGATGGGTAAATTCCAAAACCGCTCTGCAACCCTGTGCGCTGGGAGGGGGCTTTGGTTTATTGGTGTTATTGTCACATCCTGCTGGGGACTCCAAATGAGGACTCGGGGTTCTAGAGGGGGCTCAGCCCCTCCTCCTCTAGAGCTGAAATATGTGGTCCAGGAGACAACTGACTGGGCATAGTCTCCCTAATGCCCCTGGCACATTGAAAGCTCGTCCTTGAGTTTCCTCTACCCTGCCTGTCTGCCAGCCTCTGGCTGTGGTCATTTCCATTCAGATAGAGATGTTAAAAATGCTCATATTCCGTGCCTGCGCCTGGGAGGTGTTATCAGAAGAGTCTCGCTAGATACAAGGCTGATCCTCCTCCCTCGCCACCAGCAAGGTCTTCATTTCCTCCCTGAGTGTCCCTCAACACTCCCTGACACCCAGAGGGGCTGGAGGCTTGTCACATGGAAAAAATATTATTCTCTTTCCAGTTTTTAATTTCCCACCTTCACTCATTTTCTTTCTTAAGCGCCATGTGGATATATTAGAGAGAAAGAAATGGCAGTTCTGCCATGGACTCAGAGCTTGTGACCTTGCTTTGCATACTGGCTACAGCTGACTGGCATAGGGTGTGTGTGATGGGGTCTTTAGCCCTCAGGGTAGCGCCTAGCACTTTCTGGGTTCCTTGAAGAGGTGCTTTTTGGCCAGGGGCTGTCTTCCTAGATAGGGTCCTAAACGCTGATGGCTGTGAGCAAAGGCTTGGCTGCATGTGGACTGAGGAGGGTACAGGCAGGGAGGCAGGACAGGCCTATGGCTTCTGCCCTTGGCTTTGGTCCTTAGTTCCTTCATCTGTGAAACAAAGAGGGTCTGGGGAGATGACTTAAGAGGGTCAAAAGCACTGGCCTTGCAAGTAGCCCAAGGACCTTAGTTCAATCCCCACGACCCATGTAAAGTGTCTGTGATCTCAACCCTCCCATGGAAAGAGAAGAGGAGAATCCCCAAAGCGGTGGGCCCCACAGTTTGGCTGTTTTCAGTGGTGAACAACTTGTCTCAAAGCAAGGTGGGAAGCCAGGACCAACACTTGGGGTTGTCCTCAGGTTCCAGGCATTCCATGGCATGCCTGTCCCCACATGCATACATGGACATGCAAACACATACAGAAAGATAATTTAAAAAAGTAGACAAGGTAGACTCCCAGGTGTGATCATCAGTTCCCAATTATGCTATGTGAACATTCAAGGCCAAGTTGCCAGCACTCAGGGGGTTCTTGTTCCTTTCATATCTTCCAACCCCAGCCTCAACATGATCCTCACAAAGCCCTCCTCCCTGGGGGAGGTCCCTGTGCAACCTGAGAGCACCTGGCAGGTGAGGCGCCCATGTGAGCAGAGGTCCAGAGCCCAGGGTGCACGTGCTCACTGCCCATAGGACTTTGGTTTCATTTGTAAGAACCGCTCAGCACCCTGCCCTCTCCCCGGACCCAGACATGTCCTTCAGCCACCTTGAAAGCCCTTGTCTCTTGCCACAACCCTGTGCGGTCAGGAAGTGGGAACAGCTTTGATCATGGATTCTCTTGGAGCAGGCCTGGAGCTAACCCGGATGAAATGGGATGGCCTGCCTGGTACGGACCAGAAAGTGGAGAAGGTTGGCACGTTTAAGTCTTGATGTTGGAGAGATAGCAGGTGCACCTTCTGCCCCCAGTGCTTTAAATTCCAGAGAAGGTGTCACGGTCAGCTGTCACCACTAGAAGAATGTGGCCATCCTCCCTCCTTCTTGTATGGAGGAACTTTGGAATCTTTCCTACTCCTGGTTGCCTGGTTACAAGATCATCTGTCACGTGTTCCCCGAGAAGGGGGCTTGGCAGGGGAGATGCTCAGGGTGGGGGTGCCAGGAGATAGTGTCTGCTATGGGAATGCAATGAGTCCATTCGATCATATCACATTCCCATTTCTATTACACCGGACAGCCCCACCGCCCAGCTGCCCTCTCGAAGCCTCGGACCGCTGGGGCTTTTTTGATGCATGAATGAAGACTGGGAAGTGGGCCAGGACTTGGCTCCTGGGCTTCTTCATCATTTATTAGCTTCTAGTTTTAATTGTTTCCCGACTTCTTTCCAGATATTTATCTAGGAAGAATTGTCAGTTCTTGCTGCGCCGTGCAGACGCGCGGGGCAGGCGCCGACTGCAGAATTTTAACGGCCCTTCTGGGCAAGCAGGCAGGAGGGCATCTCGGAGGAGCCCAGCAGGCATTGCCTGAGCACCTACTACGTGTCCGGCCATGTTGCATGGGGAATAGATTGCAGGGATGAGTGGCTCCCACCCTGGAGAGGCCTACCTTCCCTCCTGCAGGTTCTATCTTAAGGAACTGTGTTTGTGTTGTTTTTTAAAAAATTTATTTATTTATTTATGAGAGAGAGAGAGAGAGAGAGAGAGAGAGAGAGAGAGAGAGAGAGAGAGAGAGAGAGAGAATGGGTACACCAGGGCCTCTAGCCATTGCAAATAAACTCCAGACACATGCCACCTTATTTATTTGAGTACTGGGGAATTGAACCCAGGTCCTTAGGTTTTGCAGGTTAGTGCCTTAACCACCAAGCCATCTCTCCAGCCCCTTGTGTTGGTTTTGGATGTCACTGTTGCTCCAGGCTCTGGGATAGTGTAAGCTGTGTGGACTCACACAGGTTGCTTTGTTTCTCTAGGCCTTAGGTCCTCAGTCTGGAATTCACAGTGACTGGACCTCAGAGGGATTTCTGTGATGCTTCAGGTGCTCATGAGGACAGGGCTTTCTTTTCTTTTCTTTTCTTTTCTTTTCTTTTCTTTTCTTTTCTTTTCTTTTCTTTTCTTTTCTTTTTTGGGGGGGTGTCAATCCAGGGAAATGTCTTGGTAGCAGGGCACAGGGAAGGATGGAGAAGGGCGAGGCCAGGTGCTGGGAGTGTCACTTGTGAGTTCTCTCATCTGGGAGATAGGAGTATATGGGAGGGGCACCAGAGAGGAGTCCAAGGTTATGCTGGGGAGCCAGAGGTGGTCTGCCTCCCTCCCTCCCTCCCTCCCTCCCTCCCAGAAACCTTGGGTCTGAGTGGAGCACTGTTGAGGCTGAGGTGGGTGTGATGAGTAGGAACCAAGAAAGTGGCTCACTCGGCTTCCAGAGAGCAACACTTGGCTTTGGCTCAGGGAGTGTTCATTCTCCTTTTGCTCCGGAGGACTAGCTTCTTGAGATGGAGTCGCTGACCGGTGCCACCTGTAGTTTCCATTTCTGCTCTCTCTGGGAAGGGACTCTGTGCTAAGGCCAGCTAGGATGTGATGAGCAGGACTGGCCCTGCTGTACTGCTGACTCTCCTCCCCCTGATCATTTAAGGTTGGTAGACATCCATACTGTCCCCCTGGCATGCCCCTCAGGAACCACAGCAAGAAGGGATTGATCTGAGGGCTTGACCAGGAGTCCTTGCCCGGCTGCCAGCCCTCCTGGAGCTGTGGCAGGTAGTTTGCCCCGTGGTTCAGGGGGTGACTCTTCAGCACAGCATCCAGGCCTGGCCCTATTCTTTCACTTCCTGTTGGACCAACCACAGCCGTCTTTTGAATCTCTTTCCTGCTCTGGTGACAGGAAACCAGTGATAGACAAAGAACTTCATACCAAGGGACAGGTTTAGAGAAGTTAGGGGCCTCAGCACACGGAGTCACACCCGGCAGGCTATCCAGTGGCTCAGAGGACAGAACGGGGAGATGGAATCCTGAACACTCCAGGCCTTCTTTTGGCTCTGGCCCCACCCCCAAGGCTCCCTGGCACCCTGTCCTGCCAGCCCAGCCCACGGGCCCTGGAGGGAGGGTCCGGCTTGTGGTGAGGCTCTGCGAAAGAGCAGGTCCCAGGGCTTGAAGTGTTTGCTTCTTCCCCACCATGGTTGGCATAATGCTTCAGACGGTGGGCATGCGGTCAGTTCTCATAAATGCCCATGTCTTTGAGAAATGCTTAGACTTGCACTAGGCTTTGGTGCCCTGTTGTTGGACCGAGGTTATCTGGGTCCCAGCACCCAGAGCCATGCTGCATCTTGTGGGCACAAAAAAGTTTGAGGTAGTGCTGGGGGAAGGGAGAAATGAAACAGTCTCTCAGACTTGTCCACTGGCTTCTTCGACAGAAAGTTAACAATTCATTTTGGGGGCTGGAGAGATGGCTCAGCAGTGTTTTCTTGTAAAGCCTGCTGATGACCAGGGTTTGATTTTCCCGGTACCCATGTAAAGCCATATGCACAAAGTAGCGCATGCATCTGGAGTTCGTGGCCTCTCTCTCTCAATCTCTCTCTCTTTCTCTCTCTCCTTATAAATAAGAAATTAAAAAATACATACAAATTTTTATTTTGGATTGGGAGCTTTGAAAGATAGTTCTCTTCTGAAATTTGGCCCTGAACGATGGTCAGAAAGGATGTCGACATATTAGTGATAACGTGCCCTCCTCTGGGCCTGGACCAGAACTCCTGCCGGCAGTGGACTGTGTGCATATGTGCCTCTGTCTATTGTCTTTTCGGTCTCTTACACTTGTTCATATTGCCCTGGGCCTGGCCAGAATCACTGATTTGATGTTTGTGGAAGGGGACCATTTTTACAGTGGAATGTAAGAGGATTGGGGGAGGTCACCCCTCTGCAGCCGGAATCTGAGTTCTCCAGAGCACTGTGCCAAACAGTGGCTATTATTCCCCCAGAAAATAATACCTTTTTTTTTTTCCACTTGCTTTTAACATTCTGCCCTTGGCATCTGTTCCAGGCATTGTGGACGGACGGAGACTGTGTTCTGACAATGGGTTAAAGCAAGCACTTATTGCAGAGCATTCTCTACTTAATTACATTTCCTTCTTCTGGAAGCTATTTTAATTTTTTTTATAATCACATGTTAATTGTGTATTAGCGGGGCCTTTCTGATTAGTTGAAAACATAATGAAACCTTTGTAAACAACACAGAGAGAAAGAAAAGGGAATGTGTGAAACAGACGGGGTAGTGATGAGCCAGTTCTAAGAGGCCAGAATAGCTACATTTCTTGATGCTGGGAGGGCCAGGAATTGTACCTGGAAGTCCACTTTTGAACAATGACTCTTGTGTCAGGGCCCAATGGGGCCAGCCGGTCAGTGAGAAAGAGATGCTTGCTTATGAGTGGTCCTGAGACTGGACCCTTTCAGTCCCGTCTTGCTGGCTTACCTTCCTTCACTCACTCATTCAGTCATTCATCGATTCTTTTTTGCTCATTGATATTCTTACCCTTTAGTAGCTTTTGCTCTGGCATCTTCCCTCCATGCTCTAGGCTGTTATTTACAGATGAGGAAACTGCAGCTCAAGTTCATCGAAAGCTAGGAAGCTGGAGAGTCAGATCTGTCTGGCTCGGGTGTGCTTCGGAAGCCACGTCCCTTCTCATCCAGCTTCCCAGGTAAAGGTACCTCTATCTGTCAGGGTAGCTGAAGGCTGGAAGGAGCCAGCAATGCTGGGCCTGCGTGTGTGTGTGTAGTGAGTGACAGGTAGCACGTGGCTGTCCCTAGAACATGCAGGCATTGTTTCATTTTCCGCTTTTAACGAGAGCCACGTTTCTGGATCGAAAGCCCCAGCCTGGGGGTTACAGTCCCTATTGTGGTGAGTGGGCCTGCAAAGCCCTGCTCTGTTCCCCATTTAAAGGGCTGGGCTTCCAGGGGTTTTGCAGTTCCCAGGCTGTTATTAGAGAAGCGTGGCTGGGGCGCTTCAAATGAAAGTGCTACTGTGTGTGAGCCAGGTTCACCGTGCGCGCTCCAAGGAAACGCTGCCAAGACAGTCTTATGAACAAGCGCCAAGCAAAACACGCGCACCGCGTCCAGAGGAGCCAGCTCACTTCTGCAAATAGAGGAAAAATTGACTTTCTGATTTGGAGTATTTCTACAACTAAGAAAAATCACTCCAATGATTGTTCTAAAAATATTCCAGAGGCAGCACGTTCTCGAAGGATGATGAGTGCCCCTTAATTGTGCTTTTTATGTAATCTCTCTGGATCATGTTTAAAAAAAAAATCACTTACGCTTGCGTGGTCATCCCCCCCCCC
>PVHP010022608.1:0-28225 GCA_004024765.1 Zapus hudsonius
GTCTAGCCTTCTGTCCTCAGTACAGACACACAGACAAAACAAGACAGCATACAGAGACAGGACAAGACTCCAACACACAGAATAAGATCACAATCATTAAACAGTTTCTTATTTAATTTTCATTAAAACTTGGTGGAAATACTTTCCATTAAAACCTGGCCTAACCCTGAAAAATTCCAGGTCAGCCTGGACTAGAGCGAGACCCTACCTCAAAAAAAAAAAAAACAACAAAAAAAAAAACAAAAAAAAACTAGCCTAGCTCTAGCTAGCATCCTGGTGACCGGAATCACTTCGGTCTGGTAGGGGGGCTGCAACCTTGGAACTACAAGGGCAGTTACCCACTCTGTGGGGGATCAGGCCCGCATCACAACACCATCCAGTTTTCCTGAGGATCCTACCTGGTTCTGATGGCCATCCAGACTCCCGTCTCTCTCTGCCGTTGGGGGAGGGTACCAGTTTGGGGCTCTGCAGTCCTCTTTCCACCTGGAAAGGAGACCCCAGGATCACATCGGGGGTGCACACTTCTCTGTTTCCAATGGCCTCAGTGGACCGCAGGGTCCCGGAGTGGTGGCCCGCTTTACCCAACAAACGGGGTATGGCTGTCCAATCTGGCTGGGGCGAGCCAAAATGTTGTAGAAATATCCGGTAATAAACAGACAAAGCCTTTGCAGCAAGAGGAGAGGGGAGTTTAATTTTCACCCGGGCCAACGGTCCAAGCATAAATGCATTGGCCATGAACCCCAGTTACAAAGATATTTCATAATCAGTACAGAGTAGGGTGTGTGACATTATGCAAATCACCATTTTCTAGTTTATAATAGGTCTCAGGAAATTCAGGTATTCTCCCCAGGTATTCTGTGGCCTTGTCTCTCCTAATTTCCTTATCACAGTTAAAGCAATTACTTTTGTCTCACTGAACTTCAAAGCTCTGGTAGTTTTTCATCTCTTAGCCATCTGTGGCCTGAAGAATGTAACAGTGAATGTAGGGGAGGGGGGCAGTGAGCTCACACTCATTTTGCTACAATAGAAACTCTAGTTTCTTTTCTTCAAACTCGGCTTCTAAACTTGGAGATAGACTTTCTTCTTTAGATGTTTCTGAGGCTATACTTCCTCCTCCCTCTACTACAAAATTTTAATACCAACCATTTAACATAGAATCGCTTTAGAAAGCTCATAAGCTGCAACTTTCTCTGACTTCACCTTGAAAATACAGATTAGTCAAAAATTCACACTAATGAACATTTTTCAGACCAGAAAATACTTTGTTGTATGAATATTTATGTTTCTCTTCAAAAGACACGTATCCTAAATTACTATTTACACCATCATGTCATAAGGTCCTGTCTCCACATAAAATCAATGAAGTGGGGATTTGAATACTGTTTTTAATTTTAGCTACCCAGGCATCCTACCCCTATCTTTCTACCCCTAACTTAATAATGCATGTGAGTGTTGTATCAATTTAATTACTACTCCAGGGGAACTTAATTAAAACTGCAAACCAGAAAATAGCTTTCACTAGTTTTGGTGGTGGTTAATGGTTTAATGATTTTTAAAATTCATAAAAACTAGGGATGATAAGAAATAAAATACCCAATTTATCAATGCATTTGGAATAAAAGATATGGTCAGTCTGACACACACACACACACACACACACACACACACACACACACACACATATTCACACTCCTAATTTGATAATCTATCAAAGTCAGCACTAGTCAAGTACCCTGCTTAATGTCATTAAATGCTTAAAATAAAGATTTAATTTCCTAGGTCTTTTAATGTGTATTATTTGAAAAAGATATGAAGTAACAAAGAAAATTACACTAGGGTAGTTTTCCTGTGGTGTTGAGATTATGAACTCAATCCCAATGCTTTTCTTTAAACAAATAGGGATGCTTTTTGGGGAGAACAAGTATATAACAACAACTGATAACCTACTTTGTGTATCAGGAAAAAATATATTAAAAAGTCTGGGGAGATGACCCAGTGGATAAAGCACTTGTTGTACAAGTGAGCATCTGAGTACCTGAGTTTGGATCCCTGGAACCCATGTAAAAGTCAGACAGTGGAGCACTGGCACCTTTAATCCCCATACTTTGCAGTGAGGAGGAGGCAGAGACGGGAATCTAATGGGCCAGATAGCCTGGTGAACACCTCAATGAACAATAAAAGACCCTGCCTCAAACAAGGTGGAAGGCAAAGACCAAGATCCAAAGTTATTCTCTGACCTCCACACATATACCAGGGCACACATGTGAAAATACACACAAACATAGTAAATGTGTGTGTTTGTATGTGTTTAACATATTTTGCCAAGCTGGGTATTAGGGTACATGCCTGCACTCTGGATGCTGAGGCAGGAGAATTTCCACGAGTTCAAGGACAGCCTGTACTAAATAGTTCACAGACAGCCTTGTGTACAGAGCTCAAAAAACAATAGCAACAGAAAACATTTTACCTCCTATAATGATTTACCTATCTTTAGTGGTGTCGTAGTCAGCAGCCTCTGGGATGAATCTCCAAACCAGGCACGATTTGGGGAGGAAAATATTTATTGAACAGATCCAGGGGAAGTTAAGGAAAAAGGCTGGCCCCCTTTCACAGAAGCAAGCAGAGACAGAGACAGAAGCCCACCACTAGCACCAAGAAAGCAAGCACACTCCCAACTCATTAACAAGAGAAACTCCAGGCTTGAGCTCAGACTGCTTTTTGCATATGTATAGCTAGAATTCAAGACCCACCCCAGAAATACATTAGGGCTGAACCCTAGGATCTGGCCAAGGTGACACACTTCCTCTAGCCAGAACTGGCTGGAGACAATTTTCAATTTTAATAAACCCTTATTTCTTTTGGGGGACATTATTCAAACTACCACAAGTGGAAAATAAAAGCTTAAAATATTCAAACAAATTCAATCTATCTCTTAGATTTCTTGTTGCAGGTAGTGGCTTTTTTGATATATAATCTTTTTTATTTATTTAACTTGCAATTCTAACTCATCAGTATAGCTGAACTATCTCTTCTAAACTTGCTGCCTTACCTCAGTAGATCTTTATCCTAAGCTCCAGGTGACTGGGTAATTTAAATGATGACTCTTCCAGCAGTATGTACTTACGGCTTTCTTAGAGTTTGGTAACCTGTTGTTTTGGCTTTTTTTGAAATCTGAGCTGTTAGATGACACCTCTACATTGCACACACTGCAGTTGTGTTCCCTGGTCAGACCGAGGAGCAGATTCTGTATTCAGCTAGAGCTACAGCCCTGGCAGCATTGTATCTCCATGAGCTATTGGCACACGATAGTCTCACCCTTTCTGTCACCAGAGTGCTGTGAAAGCTCCTGGGAAGCATGCACTTCTAAGTCCAAAGATACATCTTTTTCAGGAATAGGAATTCCTATTCTCAGCATAGCTTTCTGAAAGATGTCCTGATTACTGTATGTTATATGCCTAAAGAAAAACATTCTTGTATTTATTTCTTGAAAGTGTAAACAGTCACTATGAAAACAAGCGTTCATTTTTTGTTGTTTAAAGCTGATTTATATATATATATATATTGCAGGTTGTACTCTTTTTTTTTGTTAGTTTTTGTTTTGTTTTTTTGAGGTAGGGTCTTGCTCTAGCTCAGGCTGACCTGGAATTCACTATGTAGTCTCAGGGTGGCCTCGAACTCACAGTGATCCTCCTACCTCTGTCTCCCGAGTGCTGGGATTAAAGGCGTGCACCACCATGCCCAGAAGGTTATATTTTTTTTATCCCCTTATCCCTAATCCTGTTTCTCTGGGGGCCTTCCTGAGTGGGATTATGGTATTCACTGAGGGGTCATGAAGGCCTCAAGTCAGACCCTTTCGAGTAGCAGGTTGGTTGGGGAACCATGTCTCAGAGTATTCCTACCCACTCTGTGGCTCTTACAATCTTTCTGCCCCCTCTTCTGCAATGTTCCCTGAGCCATGGCAGGCCTGTTGGCAGTCTGATTTACTGTTGAAGTCTCTATAGCTTCTGGATTTCTGCTTTGATGGATTTTGATTGGTCACTGTGTCTGTCACCATTGCCCTGGAGTGGTTGTCAGGCTAGCAGTAAGAGCAGTATTCATGTTGCCACTTCCTCTGCAATTTCTCCTGGGCCTGAAAGATGTGGTAGAAGTAGTACATCTCATGGCAGGCAGTCTTCTCTCTTCTTGTCTTATCAATGGATCTGGGTTCTCCTCTATTTTCTTTGCCATCTATAAAATAAAACAGATTCTCCAATCAAGAGTGAGAGCAGCTTGGTTTAAGGAGAGTATGCAAAGTTATTTGAGAGACTTTTTGGTGTGCAAGCCTACTCTTCTCCAGAGAGCAGTGGGGGCTTCTCTTTGGAGTCCGTGAGTTTCCTGACCATGGGATTCTTACTTAGTTTCCAGTACCAGACATGAGTTCTTTCCCACTGAGCAAGCCTCATGTCCAATCAGAGAACAGTTGGTTACCTGCAGAGGCTGCATGCCACTATTTTACAAGTGTGTACTTCTTGCCTGGCTGGATGATTTCATAGTTTGCAGGGTCTCCTGCTTATTCATGCTGTTGGTGACCATTATCCTCCAGCAGCTCACACAGGGCTTTCCTGCACTCTGAGGGCTAGCCAGGAGGGGAGATGGTTTCCCTCTCAGTTCCAGCATGGTATTCCCATGTTCTGTGAACACGGCCTGTGGTGTCTTCAGCAATAGGGTCTCACCTTTTAGTTCTGTCAGGTAATCAAGTATTTTGGCAATGGCCTACATTGTTTGGGAGAACTCATGGGTCTTCCTAGCCAGCAGCTCACTACAGGAGATAATCCACTTCTAGACCTGGGATTACCTGGCCAGAATCCATGGTTTTAAAATTTAGTTTTTTTCACCTTTTGCATGGCGCTCCTGTCTGGACTGTTCCCCCCACCACCACCTTATTGGTGGTTATATTTCAAAGAATGTTAAGCCAGAAGAACAGTTTCTATGCAACTGATTCATGTTGTGTTAATTTTTGTGTAATTCCCTCCCCACCTTTCCTACCCCTACGCCTCCAAGCCTCTACCACCCCCTATATTCTGTCCCTCCCCGAGTCTGTCAAGTAACTCCTCCTCTCCTCTCTTCCTACTTCTTCTTTCTCCTGGTATCATTCAGTTTTATACCCATATCCCTGGTGCTGGCTACCATTTGCACTCATCTCTAATTGATCCCAGTAGGAACTGCAGGCAGGAGGACGTGCGGGGTTTGTCTTGCTAGGCCTGCATGACCTCACTTAGAATGACTTTTTCCAACTCCATCCATTTACCTGCAAATTTCATTATTTCATTTTGTTAAAAGACCTATATTTTTACATTTTTATTGATAGCTTCCATAAGTATAGACCATAAACCATTATGATTCCCTCTTCACCCTCCCTCATATCTCTTCCCATTCTCAGTTAGTCTCTATTTTGTTTTGGAAGAAAAGTCATCATCTTTTCTTTCCATTACGTGTAGGTATTATCAGGCACTATGAAATCATGAATATCAAGGCCATTTTGTGTTTGGAAGTTTGTGTTGTAAGCAGTCCTACCCTTCCTTTGGCTCTTACAATCTTTCCGCCACCTCTTCCGCAATGTACCCTGAGCTTCAGGAAGTGTGATAGAGATGACCCAGTGAACACTCCACTGTCATTTCTTCTCAGCACTATGGTGTCTTTTGAGATATCCCAGTGGTCACCATCATCTGAAAAAGATAAGCTTCGCTAGACAAGAGTGAGAGTAGCATTATTATATGGTATGAACATTAAAAGAGTGCTTATAAGACAGTTTGGTGGGCATAATATATGTATTTACCCAGACAGCAACAGGCATTATTTCCCTAGGGCTCATGACCTCCCCCACCCTAGGCTTTTGACTAGGTCTTAAGTACCAGGCATGTGTTCCATTCCATGGAGTGAGCCTCCAGTCCAATTAGAGAGCAATTGGTTTCCTCCACAATAGACATGCCACTATTGCCCCAGTTGGCACTTTTGGCCTGTCTGGCCAGTCTTAAGGCTTGCAAGGTCCACTGCTGTTCACCACCATCGATGCCTTCTCTCTCCCATAGGGCTGCATCCAGCCATAGCTTTTACCAGCTTTCTGTCAGCTGGTTAACAGGAAGGAAGTTTCCAGCTCAGCTCCAGCTTGATTTCTCAGTGACCTGCAGCCCAAGCATATGTGATCTTCAGCAACAGGATTAAAAGACCTATTTTTAAAAACTGTGATAGGGTGGGAGAGATGGAGATGGCACAGTGATTAAAGGCCCTTGCTTGCAAAACCTGATGGCCTGGGTTCAATTCCCCACTACCCATGTAAAGCTAGATGCACAAAGTGGCATATGCATCTGGAGTTTATTTGCTGTGGCAAGAGGCCCACATAAGTCCATTCTCCCTTTCTCTCTCTCTCTCTCTTCTTGTAAATAAATCAACAAATAAGTAAAATTGTGGTAAGATCAATAAAATATATTAACCTTTTAAAATCTGCTCTTGTCTGTGTATATATGTGGTTCATGTATACATCTGGTGTGTGTGTGTGTGTGTGTGTGTGTGTGTTCATGTGTGTGAATACAGACACAAATGTTCCCCAGCACTCAACTACAGGTCAAAGGATAACTGCAGGTGTAAGTTCTCGCTTCTCCCTTGTTTGAGACAGGGTCTCTTTGGTGTTCACTGTGCTTTACACCAGGCTAGCTGCCCTGTAAGCTTCCAGGAATTCTGTTGTCTCCTCCTGCCATCTCGCCAGGAGCACTGGGTTTACAGATGCCTGCTACTGTGTCCAGCTTTACGTGGGTTCTAGGAATCCAAACTTGGGTCTGCAATCTTGTGCAGCAAGGGCTCTAACCACTGAGCATCTTCCCAGTCCCACCCAATTTTTTGAGATAGGACCTCTCACTGAATCTAGAGCTCACCAGTTCAGCTAGACAAGCCAGCCAGTGAGCCCTAGGACTCTACCTGTCTCCATCTTCCCATGCTGGGATTACAGGCATATGCCACCATGCCCAGAATTTGGTGTGGGTGCTGACGATCCAAACAGAGGTCTTCATGTTTGCATAGGAAGCACTGAGCCATCTCCCTACCCCAATTTTAACCATTGTAAGTGTACAGTTCAGTGATATCACATATTTCCACACTATGTATGACCATCACCGAATTCATCTCCAGAACTTTTATCTTCCTCAACTGAAGCTTTGGACCTACTAAGCAGTAACTCCCCATTTCCTGGTCCCAGTGTCCCTTCACAGGCAGAATTCTATTCTCTGTATCTAGGAAGTTGACTGTGTAGGCACCTCTACTGAGTGAAATCATACATCAGTGCTTTTGTGACTGGCTTATTTCACTTAACATAATTTCTTTCATTTTCATTCATGTTATAAGCATATGTCAGAATGCCCTTTTCAGAGTTGAGTAATGTCTTTTGTGCTTATACCATATTTTGCTCTTTCATTCTCCCATTGATGGGCATGTGGGTTGCTTCATTTTTTGTCTACTATGAATTCGCTGAACATTGATGTAACTGAGTCTTGCTTTCAATTATTCGTGTATATACCTAATATTGGAATGTCTTGGTCATATGATAAACCTAGTATTAAGTTTTAAGGAACTGCCATAGTGGTTTTCATAGCAGCTGTGCCATTTTTATTTCTCACCAGTGGTGCACAATTACCATAATTTTAAGCCTTTATTTGACTCAGTGATCTGGAGGCAAAACAGATCAGCCCAGAGATACTGGGGAGGCCGAGCATGAAGAGAGTTCTTCTTCCAGGGACCATATGTGTTCTTGGACACTGAATGCTGTTTTTTAATGTATTAGAAATATTTACTGTGCATATGAAGAGCTGGCATGGTTTCTTTCATAGGTGGATGACTTGGATAATCCATTCAAGGAAGACCACTTAGCCCAATTTAGGGAAGCCTATATCCATTACATATGAACAGAAACACTGGCAGTACATTTTCAGGCTTCTCTCTGGATCGGGCTGTGCTGGTCCAAGCATACATCACAAGCATGAGGACTCCAGGAGAGCGGCTGATGCCCCTTTTGCTTTATGGTGTGATGGGACAAAAGGTATACAGTAGCCACTTTAAAGGTGATAAAATGGAATACCCAGAGGTTATATTTTATATCCAAGGAGACAGCCAACAAAGGACACAGAGGATGAAATCTGTGTACTTCCAAAGCTGCCATTCACTCTCCTTTTCCTTCCCTTCAAAATTCTTAAGGCACATTAGACAGATTTCTATTCCCACGAGGCAGGATAGAAAGATAGGAAAAGGTTATGGGCACACAGGAAAGGAAAAGAGCCCTTCATCCACTTGGATGTGACTTACATCTTTTGCTGATTGGAGTCACCTTACACATAAGCTGTACACAGATACTGTACTTCCTTCCTCAAAGCATTAAACAATGAGAATATTAAGACAGCTCATAAATAAAAACAAGTCTTAATTTGTTTCACCATCTGTGTTTGATTTTTAAAAAATTATCCATGTCTTTGTTACATTTCTTCCTCAAAAGTAAGCCTACCCAGTACCCTTTTAATCACCCTATAATTTCATTTATTAATAAAAAAATTCTCGTGATAAGGAAATGAGTAGCCCAATACATTATTTCCTCTTCCTCAACCTTAGTTATATATTAACTCCTTTAAACAATGTAACTCCCCAAGCCCCAAAGGCATAATAGAGCTACTGCCGAAGCCCTTAGCTACATTGTTTCTAATGCCCACACCTGACTTTCTTCATCAATAAACTCACTCTGACTCATCCTGAAATTCTTATTCCTTCTCTCTCTGAGATGTGTGTGTGTGTGTGTGTGTGTGTGTGTGTGTGTGTGTGTGTGTGTGCACCACAGGCAACCACAGTTGTGGTTCCTCAGATATGCTATGCACCTGTTTGGAGATAGGGTCTTCCATTGGCCTGGAGCTCACCAATTAGGGTAGACTTGGCAGGAGTGTCTGGGACTCACCTGTCTCCGCCTCTCCAGCTGTATGATTACAGGTGTGTGTTACCATACCTAGCATTTTTAGGTGAGTACTGGGTATTGAACCCAGGTCCTCATGCTTGCAAGACAAACACCTTATTGACCGTGCTATCTCCCCAGATTCTTCTGTGGAGTCCAGTAAACCATCCTGGCTTCATTTGTGTAGCGGCTCTGAGGGCTGTCCTCAGGCAGCCACATTGATCTGTCTCACCACTGCTGGCCACACCTGCACATGATGATTATGGATCTTCAGGTCCTCATTCTTCTTGGTGTCCTTTCATTTCCATGTGTACACCTCATAGGCAGAACCCAAGTCACATGGCCAATCACCAGCTAAATGTGAAGCTGAATGAATTCCAGGCACTTGGGAGAGAGAGGTAGGAGGATTGTAAATTCTGGGTCAGGCTGGGACTACAGAGTGAGTTCCAGGTCAGCCTGGGCTCGAGTAAGACCCTACCTCAAAAAGAGAGAGAGAGAGAGAGAGAGAGAGAGAGAGAGAGAGAGAGAGAGAGAAAAGAAGGGAGGGAGGGAGAGAGAGAGACTGAGTATGGTGGTTGAATTAGGTGTCCCCCACAAACGAATGTGTTCTGAATGCAATTTGGGAATTGGAATATTGTTGGAGCTGTGTTGTTGGGGGCAGGCTTATGGGTGTTCTAGCCAGCTTCTCCTTCCCAGTTTTTGGTACACTCTCCTGCTGCTGTTGTCTACCTGATGTTGGCTAGGAGGAGTTGTCCAGTTTCTGCTCATGCCATCCTTTCCCCTGCCATCATGGAGCTTCCCCTTGAGTCTGTAAGACAAAGTAAATCCTTCCTCCTACAAGCTGCTTTTGGTTGGGTGTGTTCTGCCAGCAATGAGGAGCTGACTACAACAATGTATCCTTGGAGAAGCAGGGCCCATATGACATCAATTTCTCTCAAAGGACTTTCATAAGGTGCTGGGTGCCCTTCTCTCACCAGTTATCCTTGTGAGAGTGACATTGTCTCCAAACTCTGTGTGGCATTCCTTGTGAAGTCCAAGGAAGGAAGACAATGTGACTTGAAAGTCCAAGAACTTAAGATCACCCAACTTTTGGGCTATTATTGAATAATACAATTTTAGCTTTAAGTAGACGCCCCAGATGCATGTATCCTGTGACAGAAGGCCTATGTGGTGTGGACCTATAAGAATATCATGATGTGCAAAGACCATCTCGGGCCATCTGGGAAACAGCCCTGCTCAGGAGAAATGGCTTTCTCACATCCAGGGAAATGTGAGCTTTGTGTAAACTGAGAAGCCAGATGTCACTTGTGTTGGTGCCTGCCCTGTGAGGTCACTGTTGACCCAAGCTTTAGGGGTCACTGGACTCCCAAGCAGAGTGCACTGACAAGGACCGGGAACAAAGGCACGCTGGTCTCCCCTGCTTTGAGCTGCTCATGGGCAGGTGCTGGACAGCAGCAGCCTCTACAACCCCAGGACTTGAGGTCAGAGGAAATTGCACTCTCGCCTCCTGGGGGTGTTTGTCTACAAATGCTTGGTGCTGTGTCAGCACCCTTTCGTACCATCAGTGGTCCAAGCTGGTACTGGATTTGAGAACAAGAACATCTCTCCGGAGATGAGCCGAGGCTTTCTTAGCTGATGTATCTGAGTTCATGGTGCTTCTCCCAGAGCCGGTGTTACCACTGAGCTTCTGCTACCATAGCT
The DNA here is from genome assembly GCA_004024765.1 of Zapus hudsonius. Taxonomy (NCBI): domain Eukaryota; kingdom Metazoa; phylum Chordata; class Mammalia; order Rodentia; family Dipodidae; genus Zapus; species Zapus hudsonius. Next base: position 10,661 of record PVHP010022608.1, read on the forward strand.
ACCCTTGAAAACAGGTAGAACTGAGGTATAAGGACAGCCTCTTGAGCTAATCATGAAAAAGAAAGCATCTAAGCCAGCTTGGTTTGCGAAATAGAGAAACAAAGGCTTGCTTCTCTGTGAAGGTCCTGCCAGGATACATGGTGGTTATCTACTGCACTCTAGCTTGTCACTTACCACACCATGGTTCACATCTTGGTTCATAGATACATAAAAACCAAAGCACTGAAAGGGCTTGTCTGTTTGAACATTTAAAAATAGAAACCCAAGAAATGAAAGGACTTTTCTATGATCATGAAACCACAGGCAACCTTCATGGATGCAACTAACATTATTTCATTCCTTTCAACATTTTTTTCCTTTAATTAGCATTCAAAATAACGGGCTTCGTTATGACATTTTCATACAGATGAATCATTGTAGTTTGCTCATATTCACCCAGTTATCCCTCCTCCTTCCCACTGGACTGGTTTCCCCCCACCAATATCCCCTTCTGCTTTCTATATATGTGTAGAAAGAGAGATATAGATTCCACATAGGGAGAGCATTGTGCTTTCTTTCCCGTCACCCCTCTCTTGTTCCTTTCTCCATTTTATACCCCTCCCCCACAGTCATTTCTGTGCTTTCATGTCATATATATGTATGTGTGTACGTATCCGTGGTTTATTTTGCTTAACATAATCTCCACTTGCATCTATTTTCCTACGTCTGACACAATTTCTTTCTTTAAAACCAACTAAAACTCCACTGTATGTATGTCCCACATTTTCTTTAATCATTAATCTGTTATTATATTTGGCTGGCTCTGTATGTTGGCTATTATGAACGGTATGACAGAAGATTCCAATGTGCAAGCATTTCTGTGGTCTCCTGGCCTAGACTCCTTCAGGTTCATGTCCAGAAGTGGTTTATCTGCATTATATAGTAGATCTACTTAGTTTATTAGGATTTCCACAGCAGCTGCACAAGGTTACATTCCCACTATCAATGTATAAGAGTTCCTTTCCCCCACAGCCTCACCAGAATGTTTTCTGTTTTTTTTTAATCTTTGGGCGTATGTATGTATGAATGATATACATGTGTGCAAAAGTATATACATGTCTTAGCACTCTGGTAGAGGTTGGAGGGCAGCTTGGAATATCAGTCTTTGTCTTTCACCTTGTTTAAGGCAGGGTCTCTTGCTGTTTGCTGACCAGGCTAGCTGGCCCATGAACTTCTGATTCTCAGGCCTCCACCTCCCATCTAGCCCTGGATGCACTGAAATTGCAGACAGGCCCTGCCGCATCTGGTAAGGGCGCCGGGGATGAAATGCTTGTGTGGCAAGTGTTCTATCAACTGAGCCATCTTCTTAGTTCCTGCTTGTTTTCTCGATAGTCATTCTCCGTGTGCTGAGATGGCATCTCAATGTGGTTTTAATTTGCTTTTCCCTAATGGCTATTGAATATTTTTTTATATATTTATCATCCATCAGTGTAACAACTGTTTTTTTTTCTGGCTTTAAACTAATGGTGATCTTCCCTACCTCAGCCTCCTGAGTACTGAGATTAGTCATGAGTCATCACACCCAACAAAAGTTAGTTATTTGCACGTGTGTATCAGATGCCATGGTATTTTGTCCCTGCAATGGAAGTCAGGTGCTTGTGTCACTTTTTTAAATTTTTGTATTTGCAAGCAGAGAGAGAGAGAGAGAGAGAGAGAGAGAGAGAGAGAGAGAGAGAGAGAGAGAGAGAGAGAGAGAGAGAGAGAAAACAACCAGAGCCTCTTGCCACTCCAGATGCATGTACTACTTTGTGTATCTGGCTTTACATGGGTCCTGGGGAATTGAACCCAGGCCATCAGGCTTCACAAGCAAGTGCCTTTTACTGCTGAGCCATCTTCATTGTGCCTCTTTTTGAGTCAGGCTTTACAATGGGTGGCTGGGGAACCAAACCTGAATGACTGAGTCATCTCCCCAGCCACAATTCTGGGTCAACCATAAGCAAAAATTTAAAACCCTGACCTCATGGAGGTTACATTCTAGTGTGGAAATAGTTTCATTGTTGTTTTTAAGTCTTTGTTTTTCCTTATGGTTTTTTGAAGCAGGTTTCATTCTATCCCAGGATGACCTGGAACTCACTCTGTAGCCCAGGCTGGTCTCAAACTCATGGTGATCTTTCTACCTCAGCCTCCTGAATGCTGGAATTAACTGTCAGGAATGATTTATTTGTTTAAAAAACAGGAAGCTGAGGCAGGAGGATCACTGTGAGTTCAAGAACAGCCTAGAGCTACAGAGTGAGTTCCAGGTCAGCCTGGGCTACAGTGAGACCTTACCTCAAATCTCTCCCTCTTCAAAAGTTATTGTGATGATTGGGATAAGATGTAGCTCAGCTGGTAGAGCGCTTGCCTAGCATGCACAAGGCCCTAGGTGTAATCCCATAATAATATAAAACTGAACACGGTGTGCACTTCTGTAATCCCAGCACTTGGGAGGTGGAAGCAAGATCAGAAGTTCAAGGTCATTCTTGGCTACGTGGTGAGTTTGAAGCCAGACTAGAGACGACATGAGACACTGTCTCAAAAAAAAAAAAGAAAAAAAGAAAAAGAAGATGTGATGGTTAATCTTCATTGGAATCATCAGGGCATGTCTGGAAGCACATTTCCAGGTACATTTGACTGGTGTGGGTGGGACCATTCCAATGGGCGGGGCTCCTGGACCTGAGGACAAGTGGAGCATTCATGGCTCTCTGCTTCCTGACTGCAGGTGCAGTGTGACGGGCTGCCCAATAGTCCTGCTGTCATAGCTTCCTGGACAAGCTGAGCCCAAAGAAATCATTGCTTCCTCGAGTTTCTTTGGTCAGGTATTTTGTTACAGCACTACGACAGATGTCAAACATAAAATACAGACAATTCAGTACACACACACACACACACACACAGTACTGCTCTATGCTCTAGTTTGGATCCTCATTCCTCTGCTTGCTCTTTTGTCCCTTGGAGTCTATTTATAACCAACCACTCCAGTAGAGAAGGCAGTGCCAGACCAAAAAGCAATTTTACTCAAGTTTAGTTTGGTGAGCCAGTGAACTTACCGGAGTTACTTACCAGAGCACGTGGGTGAGGGATTCTTTACAGGATCATGGACAACGTCTGGGTAGCTACACCGCCAGAGTCTCCCTCGAAGCAGTTACTAACTGCTTGTACGTCCTCAGGGACAGGTGGGACCTCATGCCTTCCATGAGGTAATGTTATTGGGCCCCAGTCTTGTGAGGCTTTTATATAAGTGCTCATTACTTCTCTGATTAAAGAGACAATATTACGTCCAACCCAGAGGAAAGAGCCGCACAATACCCTTAAATTCTGGTGTCCCCGAGTGTCCCTTTGCAGTGTCAGCTTTCATCTCCGTGCTGATGACTCAGTGATGGATATCTCTAGCTATCCATCACATCTGAGCTCCAGACTCATAAATACTTTTGCTTATTAGAACTTTCCATCTGGATATCCAACAGGCATCTGCAGTGTGTCTAAATATACATTCATCTTTCTTCTTGAACTTCTTTATCTGCTTCTATTTCCATTCTCCAAAGAATTTTGTTTGTTTTTCAAAGTAGGGTCTCGCTCTATCTAGCCCAGGCTGACCTGGAATTCACAATGTAGTCTCAGGGTGGCCTTGAGCTCACATCGATCCTCCTACCTCTGCCTCCTGAGTGGACCACCATGCCTGGCTCATCCAAAGAAATTTTCCTTCCAATTACCCGTGCTAGAAGCATACCAGGTGTCCTGGAATCTTCCCTTTTCTCACCAAACATACCTAGTTTCTTTCCAACTCCTGTGAGTTTCAGCTCTTATTTGTCTCTTGAATTTGTCCATTCTTCCTCTTTCTCTTCTTTTTCCTCTCTCTTTGTTTCTTTGCATCTGCGCTCATGTGTGCGTGCGTGCCTGCGTGTGTCTACGTTCTGCTCCCATCACTTCTCACACAGAACATGAGAACATCTAACTGACCCCTGTATGTAGTCATGCTGCTTTTCAGATTCCCCTCAACCCTGCTGCTGCAGTGTTCTTATTATTGCAAAATATACAGAAATGACAATAATCCATGCATTTCATGTGTATTTCAGTCAGCTCAGAGTAGATTTTTTTTTTGCTAAAACACATCTGGTTATATCTATATCTTGACCTATCCTTTCAATGATTTCTTCCTTGACCCCATAGCTGGAAATAAACCCAGAGCCTCACACATGCTAGGCAAGCACAGTACCAACCAAGCTCTATCTCCAACCAGCTTATTGATATATATATATATATATATATATATATATATATATGTATATATATATATATATATATATTTGCTTCTAGGATCTAAGCCCCTATATAGAATGAACAGCCCATTAAGATTTAGTTCTAGGCCTGGAGAGATGGTTCAGTGGTTAAAGGTGCTTGCTTGCAAAGCCTGATTGCCTGGGTTTGAATCCCCTCCTCTCTCTTTCTTCTTTCTCCTTCCTTTCCTCCCTCTCTTTTCTTCTCTTTTCCTTTCTCTTTCTTTCATTTCTTTCTTCTTTTTCTCTTTCTTTCTTATCAGTCTAGCTGATATTGAATTTACTCAGTATCCATGTAAAGCCAGATGCACAAAGTGGAGCATGCATCTGGAGTTCACTTACAGTGGCAGGAGGCCCTGGTGTACCCATACTCACTTTATCTCTCTCTTCCCCCCATTCTTCTCTCTCTTTCTCTCTCTCTCTCAAAATATGAGTGAATAAATAAATTTTTAAAAAAGATTTAGTTCTAGTGCTGATGCATAGCTCAGGGGTAGAGCACTTCACTAGGATGCACAGGACATGGGTGTTAGGTCGGAATTCAGACAACACCTTGATCCCCTACCCCAACCAGCCTCAAGAGAAGTGTCAACAAGAGTTGCAGATAAAGCCTCCCTCCTAAACAAGAGCCCCACCAGCTGTATCTCTGTCTGGCCTGAGGGACTGTCCTTCCTGATCCTGAGAGCATGTGACCACCTGGGCCTCCACCCAACCTGGACATTCCCCTTTAAAGCCCTGATCTGACTCTGCTATGTGCTCTTTTCTCCACCTTTGGTGAAAATAGCCTGGCAGCTCACTTTTCCTCCTATTAAAACCTTTCCTTTCAGAATGGTCTCTAGTGGTGGTCATTTCCATTCTAACAATGGGTTCAGTGCCCAGCACCGCAAATAAAGATGTGTATCTATGATCACAGTATTTTGTCTACATGTATGGAAGTTGTCAATAAAATGTTAAAAAAAAGAAAACATTATCTCTGTCCTGTCTGCTCAGTGTCATCTCCTGCTATTCTCCCTGTAAGAACTAAATGCACATTCATATCAAACTGAAAAATTCTTGCAAGACTTCATGCTGTGTTGTATGCATGCTGTTCCTTCTGTTTTCAGTGTCCTCCCCTTGCAACCTGGTAAACTTTAGACTATTCTGTCATCTTCAGGTGGTTTTCCATGGTATACCCCCAACTTGTACCTGCCTATAAGTAGAACTGATAGTTTCTTCTTTTATAGCTTTCATGCATATAGTCATGATTTTATCATAGTTATGATTTGTTTACAACCTCTTTGACCATAAACTCTATATCTTTTTCATGTTTGTTTCTCTTTCTTCCCCTCCTCTCTGTTTTCTTTCTTTCTCCCTCTCTTTTCTTCCTTCCTTTCTCTCTCTTCTCTTTTTCTTTTTTCTTTCTCCCTTCCTTCCTTCCCTCCTTTCTCTCTCTTTCTTCTTTCTTTCTCCCTCTTTCTTTCTTTCTTTCTTTCTTTCTTTCTTTCTTTCTTTCTTTCTTTCTTTCTTTCTTTCTTTCTTTCTTTCTTTCATCTTTCTTTCCTCTCACTCTAGCCCAAGCTGATCTTTTTTTATATATAATTTTATTTATTTTCAAGCAGAGAGAGATGAAGAGAGAGAATGGGCACACCAGGACCTCCAGCCACTGCAAGTGGACTCCAGATACATGCAGCACTTTGTGCCTCTGGCTTTATGTGGGTACTGGGGAACTGAACTCTGGTCATCAGGCTCTGCAGACAAGTGCCTTAACTGTTGAGCCATCTCTCCAGCCCCTAGCCCAAGATGATCTTGAATTCACTCAGGCTGGCCTCAATTCTTGATAATCCTCCCACCTCAATTTCCCAAGTGCTGGGATTACTGGCATGCACCTCCATACCAAACCCAACAAGGCTGTGTACTTCACATCTTTAGATTGACATAGAATCTGGCAATCTACTCAGTAGGTTGAGTAACCTCAGCTACTATTTACTGATCTGACCCTGCGTTCCCCAGTTTTTTTTTTTCAGTTTTTTGTTGTTGAGTATTTTTCCACTTACTTCCTCTTTCCTCAGTAATCATTCAGACATATACTAAAGACCTATTTCACCTCCTGTGTAATGTTACTTTATTGAAAAAAAAACTTTTTATGTAGGAGAGCAAGTAAAGTGTTAGAGGGGACATGAGAAAGAGTACAATCACTGTCATTGGTTCTGATCTTCAACTCTCAGGAATTTTTACTTCCCCAACCAGACACCCCGAAAAGCATCACGCTTCCCTTACTGAGAAACATCACCCATGAGGTCCTTAACATGGATAATGAGCCATGTCTTAAGTCCAACCTCCTTGTGACCTATGTGAGAAAATTCTTTTGATTAATATTTTTATCTCTATGAGGATTGTGATGGTTACGTTTTGTTGTCAACTTGACCTGTTAGCAATCCACAGTGATCTTGAGTGTTGTGTAGCAGATTTCCTATGAATTGAAGAGAGAAAGGAGGCTCAGGGAATTCAGGAAGTCATGTGTAGCTAGAAACAAGCATCTCTTCCTGGGAGGGCAGTATAGGAAGGAAATTCCAGAGATTCAGGAAGTCAACAAGTCTGGAAAAGGGTTGCAAGAGCCCGCCCAAAGGCTATATAAAGGGGAAGGAAATCTCTCTCCTCCTTCTGCCTGTTTGCTGGTGTGTGTGTGTGTGTGTGTGTGTGTGTGTGTGTGTGTGTGTGTGTGTGGTGTTGGTGATGGCTTCTCTCTCTCTGCTTGGACCTGTGAAAGGGGACCAGTCTCTTTCACCATTATGGAACTTCCCTTGGATCTATAACTTCAATAAATCTCTTCCTCCCATAACTGTGCCTGGTTTGGAGGTTCATCCCAATGGCATGTGGTTGACTATGTATGACGAAGATCCTCTTGTCTCTGCTTTCTCAGTACTAGAATTACCCTTCTCCACCCATAAGCCTATATAGTGTACTTAATAAGCCTCCCCATTAAGGATAGGAATCTATGAAGGAGAAAAATAATTATACTACCACATACATTCTCACATGAGATTGCGTGCATTCAGGGTGGCATGGTTGCAGAGCACATACTTTCTCTACCATCTAAGCTCAGTTGCAGACCAAGTAGCTTCAGAGCCCCCAAATCACATAGGTAAGTACTACCTATGTGAGGCACTCCGGGGCATTCCTCTCCTAATAGCCATGCTTGGCTCTCTTCAAGTATATCCTTTTTCTATGCTTAATTATAAACTCACCAGATTTGCTCCACTCTAACTCACCCTGAACTTCTTCCCTATGGTACAAGTCAGTATCTTGACTGCACCTGAGTGGAGTTCTCTAGGGCTCTGAGGGGGACTCAGGTTACACCACCAGCAAGTTCAAGATGCATTTCCTGCTGCCAATTACATTTTTTTTTTGGCAAATGTATGTATGTGTGGTATCAATATATGGTGGCATGCATGTTTGTGAGGATGGGTGCACATGTGCATGTGGAATCCAGGGTTGACATTGGGTGTCTTCCTCAGTGATTCTGCACTGTTATTCTTTGAAAGAGGGCCTTTCACTGTACCTGAAGCTTGCTGATTTAGCTAGACAAGATAACTATCAAGTCCCAGGGATCCCCTTGTCTCCACATCTCCAGCACTGGAATTAAAGTCACATCACCACACCCAGCTGGAGATCCAAACTCAGGTCTGCCTGCACTTTAAGCACTTTAACAACTGAGCCAACACCCCAGCCTGCCAGTGATAGCTTTCCTGCTAGGGTATAAGTGCTAGGAGTCTGGGACCAAGTGTCACAGATGTCTGTGCAGCTCCAGCATCTAGTGCCAGAGCAGTGAAGCAACATTCATGAGCACATGAATGAAGAGCTTAGACTTGCTGATTTCCAAGGACTCCTCTAACTCCAAAACTGTATTATTTGTGATTCCAAAAACTGTGACATAATCTAAAAGTTCTCTCTGAGCAGATGGTCAGAACAGTTGATGCATAAATTCAAACAGTTGGCAGATATAAAGGTAAACATTTAAGAAAGCGAGTCCGAGTGAAGGCGACTCCTTCAAAAGGCTTGGGAACATAAGCAAAACCGAGTAGCCAAGTGTCACAATCACCCCCTTTGCACCCGATGGGGCGTTCCATATGTTCCCTCTGATGATGCATGTGCTGTGAGGGCTTCTCGGGGAGTTGTTGAACAACTTCCCTATGACTAACCTCCACTGACTAAAAATGAGCTCTAAGCTCATTATTGCTCTGTAGCAAAAATGACTTTTCTTTAGGGTTTCACTTGAATTTGCTCATCTTTTTAAACTAAACACAAAATGGTGCCATTTATTATGTTTTGTTTCTGTTCTGATGGAACTCTAGGGAAAAAAACCAAAATAATGTGAAAGACAAGCCTTAATACCTAATTGAAGAGTCAACAAGGAGATGGTTATGATGTAACATCTGAATTATTATAAAATAATTCATGGCAACCTAATGGGGTTCAAGAGAAGGTAATTTCCACCAGAACCATGACTATAGAAGGTCTTCATTCAGGGTGACCAGCTGGATTGTACTGAAGGAGGCAATGGCTCAAACAAGCTTATGCAGGGAACGCACACATCTGTTTATAGATGGTCAGAAACGTGATATTGCTGAGGACGGACATTGCCATTGTTCTGCTGGATACTATTCACAGGACAACACCTGCCACAGCTCCATTTCCCCAAATGCCAACTCAGAGCTTAACTAGTCCTTTCTCCCAAGTCCCCTCTGGGAGCCCTTGTGTGTTCTGTCCCTGTCATATTTGGAATATGAGCTGTGATCCAGGCTCACCTTGAGAAATGCACTTCTCAGATTTCAGTATATCCCATTCCATGTTGAGTGCAGCCTGTTTTCCCTTCCCTGGCAGGTTGGCACAGAGCTCTTCTGTCAGGGAGTTCTTTAGTCTTTTTTAGGTAGAAAGGGCGTTGTCTTTAAATGCAGACAACCTGAGTGACTTTGGCCAACACACTTTCCTTAGGCTCAGTTTCCTGAGTTCTGAAATGAGATGATTATTTCCTGTAGCCTACATTGTGAGCATTAACAAATGTAGGTATTTTGCTGTTTTTCCAAAGAAAAGAAAATATTTGTCTGACTTGAATAGGGAGAGGTTCTGGTGCAAACATTTCATCACAGCCAAAACCTAAGGCCCCGAACACTGCTGTTGAGCGTTTGCTGCATACCAGGCACCAGGCAAAGCTTTACATTTATCTTGACATCTTTTCATCACAGCAACCAGCTGTGTAGACTTAGACATGATGGGTCACCTACCCTAAAGGTCACACAAGCCAACATGGTAAATGAGATTTGAAGTCTCCAAAACTTGTGCCCTAGACACAGAAGGGCACTAAGGAATGTATAGAACCTGTTTGAGCTACAGTTCTGAGCACTCGGAGCTGCATAGCAGGCTCATTCAGATTGTTCTGTGGTAAGAGATTAGAATGCAGATGTCCTATGGCATGGACTAAGGCAAGATCCATTTGCTATCATACTAGACACTTGACCCAGAACTTGGAATGTTCAAGTGACAACTTGAACTCAGTTCTGAGTTACTTTTTTTAAAATGGGTTTATTTGGCTTACAGACTCGAGGGGAGACTCCATTCTGGCAGGGAAAACGATGGCATGAGCAGAGGGCTAGACATCACCTCTGCCACAGCACTGCAAACAGCGGCAGGAAGGTGTGCCTCTGAGTTACTTTTGTTTCATTCTTGAAGCAAAAGAAAAGCAATTCAAAGGACAAGAAGCAGGAGGCTCCTTGCTGTCAGTCTCTTCTGCCTCAGGGATGTGTACCTGTGCTAGTTTGAATGGATGTCCCCCAATAGATTCAGGAGTTAAAGCTTGTACCTTGAAAGAGATGTTTCTGGGGATGGATCTGGAATTCCAGCTATACATATGCAGAGAGCAGTCTGAATGCTTCTGGATGGAGTTCCTGGGTTTGGTTGTCTGAGTTTGCTTGCTTTTGAAAGTGCAGGTGATGAATTCTCTCTGCTCAGACCTGTGAAAGGGGGCCAGCCTCTTTTGCCACTATGGATCTGCAAGATTCAAATAAATCCCTTCTTCTTCCCATAAACTGTGCCTGGTTTGGAGGTTCATTCCAACAGCGTGTACAATAGTACCTGAAGTTGGTCTGTCTGACTACTACACACAGTGACATGTCTATCAGATCTATATGCTCACTCTATTATGCCCCCAAGTCACTCTGTTATTCAGGAGGCCACCTTACCTGGGCCTAACACCACACCTGAGGCTTTGAAATTCCTGCTGGGGCAGTACTGGAGACAGTCTCCATTTCCCTATATTCGCTTATATGCACTTGGGTGGTTGCCATAGGCAGCCTGCCCACACCCTCCTAAGGCACATGGGCATAACATTATAAAACTGAAAAGTGCAGCTGTTTATATTCTTTTTGTTTGTTTTTCAAGGCAGGGTCTCCCTCTGACCCAGATTGACCTAGAACTCACTCTGTAGCTTAGGATGGCTTTTAACTTTCATCAATCCTCCTACCTCAGCCTCCCATACCTGGCATAACCTTTTATGTTCTTAACTAGGGGCCACTCCATGCTGAGGTATGGCTGTAGGAGTTCTTGGATGGTTAAGGCCAACATGTTGTCCACAAAAGAAGCACTGTGAGAGACTGAAGGCAGAGTGAGGTTTGCTGAGGGTGAGGGAAAGGAAAGGGGTTAACTAGAAATGAGTTACGGGGATCAAACAGGGATCTCATTTGAGCGACGGAAATGTTCTAAAGCACACTATGAAAAATCCATAAATTTACTAAAAATCATAAGCCTACTTACAATGGGTGAATTTTGTGGTGTGTAAATTATATTGAGATAGATAGATAGGGGAAAGAAGGAGTAGTGAAAGGAGAGGGAAAGAACTCTGGACTAAGCTCTACTATCTGAACTTGAAGCACCTGGGTAAAGCCCAGGTAACCATCTCAGGGCACGGGAGACACAGTTTGGCTGTGAAACCTCAAGGTTAGGAGTTAATAATTAAACTATTAGTGTCTAGACATCTAACTTTGAGTACACCAAGTTCCCAATGTACACCTTGGAAAGATGATAATCATAATCTCAATAACAGCTAGTTCCCTCCATCCCCTATCAGCTTCCTTCTCCCACAAGAAAGAGTTTTGAGGCACTGCTCCAGGGCTGGCCTGATTTTAGCAGAGTCAGAGACTAGTATCAAGAGCTACTAATCTCTTGCTTCTACGAATCCTCTAAAATCTTTTGATTTTTTTTCAATTATTTCACAGTAAAAGTTACATCTTAGGAGCAATCATAGAGTGGAGTTAGCCACCTAGAGTGGGAACTTTCAGTACAACAATTACCACAATTATTTTAAAATGGTGTCAAGTGAGCTGAGGACCTAGCCCAGTTGATAGAGTGCTTGCCTAGCATGCATGGAGCCCTGGGTTCAATCCCCAACACCCCATAAACTGGGCAAGGGGGTACATGCCTATGGCCCCACCACTTGGGAGGTGGAGGCAGGAGGACAGTAAGAAGTTCAAGGATTGCTTTCTCTTTCTCCCTCCTTTTGTCTCTGCTCACCTCCACCTCACCCCCTGGTTCAGAATCCTGGAGACAAAGGACAGAAATCACTGCTGTGTAAGTCACCGCAGTCCAGTGCGCTGTGGAAGGTTAGAACTGTAGAAGGAGCATATGAGTGCTTCATCCTTTCCTCCCTCCAGACGATTTCAATAACCCTGCACCCAGGCATGAGCTGGAAATGTCCAGAAAGCCAGGATTGCCCATTATCAAGAACCGACTTCCGATAATCAAACTTATAATACTCCTCCCTTCTAGAGACCTAGGTGCTAGATTTCCATCTGCTCATCTCTGCACAGGCTCTGGAAAACAGCTGGTGCTCGATAAATGTTTGCCAAACAATTGAATTTTTCCAAGGACAAGACTTTTTAATCTTGGGTCACTTCAGGTCAGATAGGAGCTGGCAGCATTTTAACCCATATATTAGCTGGGTTAAAGGCTGCTTCTGAGCAGTGGGTCCATGCAAAGCTGCACGGCAAGATTGGTGACAAGGACCTTTATTTGGGTTTCTTTTCTTGCACAGCTGATATCATTATAGAGGAAATGCATCTCAGAGAATTTACCAAGCAAGATTTCACTCTAATTCATTTGTGAGCTCCCTTTTCCTTTCCATTTGAAAGGGACACTGTAAAGGGTTACGCTAAGCCACAGGTAATAATAGCACACAACTATGGACTGTCCACTGCCTGTCCCTGAAATAGACTCTCCAGAAGAAAGAACAACAACGCTGTCATTTACTGAGGTGCACAAAGATTGGAACTGAAGATAAAAAAAGAAGGATGAGTCAGTAGCATCCAATTTAGCCTTGAGGATAGTATGAGGCACATTATTAGGCCCATTTTCAGTGAAAATTACATTGTTTGGAAAGGAAGCGTCCCGTCTGTTTGTCAGAGTCCTGGTGATAAGATGCCTGGTTGATCAATCAGGGGCCTCTTCTCAGTCTCTAAACCACAGGCCTCTCCTTGGGCCTCTCACATCCTTTGCTGATCTAGAGCTCCCAAAGTTCCCCAAACCCTCCTGACAATTCTGTATTCTTCTTCAGGCAGACTGAGGTGGAGGAGGACTTACTCAGTTTCTTAGTGGTCATGATGCTGATTTTCTGAGGCGAAGGTGCTCAGGATGCTCCCCTGGGCCTCTTCTCTCTCCACATTCTCTCCTATTCCTACAGCTTTAGTTGCCACTTATATCCTAGAGGCTTCGCCCCTCAGTCAGAGAACTTAGTCTCCATATACTCCACGCAGCAGTCCTCCCCTGGCCTTTCAGACATTGGAGGTCCCTCTCCATCCTGCTCCTATGTTCAGTTCAACAAATCCATCATGTGTGCTGGCAGGATCTTTATATTCTAGCCTGGCATGGTGGCTCACACCTCTGATTCCAGGACTCCAGAGGCTGAGGCAGGAAGATGGCTTGGAACATGAAGTCAACCTGGGCTACATAGTGAGTTCCAGGCTAGTTTGAGATATAGAGTGAACTGTGTCAAAAAATCTACTAAAACCCCACACTAACAAAGGTTTTATTCTACTTGAGTGAACCTTCCTCTAGTTTATAGGGCTTTTAAATTTTATTTGTGCTATCAGTATTTGCCAGAATCCCTAATGTCTTAACTGTTGAATATCTCCTTTTCAATCTCTCATGTTTTCATGGCAGGTGCAAATATATGTGCATGTGTGCCATTCCTTAGACACAGTCCATCATTTTATGACAGGGTCTCTCACTGGCCTAATTAAGCTAAACTGGCTGACCAGTAAGCCCCAGAGATCTGTTTGTCTTTGTGACCCAAGCATTGGGATTACAAGTGTGTGGCACCACATCTGCCTATTTTTAAAACATGGGTCTGGAGCTCAAATTCTGATCCTCAAGCACTGGCGAAGCCATCTCCTATGCCCTCCCTTGGCTTAGCCATCACCCGCCTATATCAAATTCATATAGGTAATTTTTAAATAGACTTAACTGGGCTCCAAGTCTCATCCAATATACTTGTTTAGGTGTCTCTTAATTTACTTAAAACAAACACTTAGTTTCCATTCTTAGATTTCTAAAATGCAGGAGTGAGTAGGGAAATCATTTAATAAGCTACATTGCATTGATACAGTACAGTTTTTAGCAGTTATTTAAAATGCTTACAACCAATTATGGATAATTTTTCTGCTTCTTTACACACTTTCTAAATTTCCTCAGTGAGAATCTCATTTCTGATTTGGAAAATAGTAAGAGATGAAACAAGTGACAGGATCAATATGTCTGCTAAGGTGGAAGACAAGCAGCAATTTGTGGCCACCATTGCCAGCAGTGGCTGCCAATCTCGATATTTCTCACACACTTTCATTTTAAAAAATTAGGTGCTCCCTCCAAGGCTCAGGGACCATTGCAGAAGAGGTGGTGGAAGAATGTAAGCACCAAAGGAAGGAGAGGAGTGCTTACAATGCTGTCATCTGGACACAAAGTGACCTTGACATTCATGACCTCACAGTGGCTAATGTTACCTACACAAGACCTTTATAATAGGAGGAAAATAAAGGATGACATCCAAATAGAATAGAGACTTTGGAAATAAGAGGAGATTCAGTGGAGGGGGAGTTTGGGAGGGGAAATAGGCAGGGCAGTGGGGTTATAATCATAGTACACTGTTTATATTTATGGAAGTTGTCAATAACAAAATTAAAAAAAACTCTTCACTAGAAAAAAAATTAGGTGGAGGTTGAAGCCAGGGCCTGGCTCATGCCAAGCACACAGTTTGTCACTAAGCTCCAGCCCAGCCCCTCAGACATTAATTTAATTTAATTTAAATTTATTTATTTATTTATTTATTTAATGTGTGTATGGGCATACCAGGGTCTCTTGCTGTTATAGGCGAACGCCTACCTGTAGGACCCTGCTGAGAGGCATGGAGGACACAGGGTTAAAGGGAAGTTGAGACTGTCCTGGAACCCTGATAATCTCATCCTGAGACCGGCAGGAGTTTGGCTGACCTCCTTCCCTCCCCAACCTCCAGCCATCTGACAGGCCCCAGCAAGCCCTGATAAGTCCAGGCAATTCAAGGCCTGGGTTTACTGGAGTTCACATATCTCAGCTATAAGGTAATAACAAGCCCAGGCAATAAAAAGTTTTGAAGGTCACAGCTCCTCTACATCCACCGCCATCTGTTACATGCCTAAAGTCACGTAACTCTGGCCACCTGGGACTGAGAAAGTTCCTCCAACTTACATATGCAAACCAGACATCAGCAGGTTACTGGCCCCTGCCAATCCTCTCTTCACCCATATCAACAAAGAAGCCCCTACATACCAATGAGATATTCACAGGCCACCTTGCCCCCACCAATCCCCTGGCTGCTTGTCCTCCTGCCCCTCCTTCTCCCTCCTCCATAAAGCACCTTCCCCAACCTAATAAAGGAGCTGTTCACTGAAACTGTCTCCCAAGAGTTCTTCCTCTCATGTACTCATGGATGTCCCAAGACTCTGTCCACCCAGCTCTGTAGATAAACAGGGGTATTGATGCACAGCGACCCCCCAAGTAATCTGTGCACCCACACCTACCTACCTTTACATGGCAGGCTGGAGAATAGAACCCTGGCCTCTAACCACTGAGCAATCTCCCCAGTCCCCACACCACTCATTTTAGCTATTGCCTTTCTCTTGCATGCAATCTGGCCATAGAGGTAGCTGAGATTATAATCAGCCTTGAAGATAAAGCCCCATGTTGCCCCTTGCTCAAAAGAAAGTACATTTTAGACTCTGCACAGTGAGAAAGGGTTCTATGTTATTCATTTCTGTAGCCCCAAAGTACTTAGCACAGTGTTTGAATCAAAGACTACAATAATCAGATACTACACTGCTATGAAAGGGAAACATTCCTGTGTTGTTACGGAACCAGTTCTAAGATGTAAGTGGAAAATGACCACCTACAGAACAGCATGTAAGTGCCATTGAAATTCATATTTTAAAACAGTTAAAATGGTGAATTTTACCATGATTATGTACATATTACTATAACATGAATGAGTGAATAAGAGAATAAAATGAATATTATATTTACAGGTTTATATTAAATGACCTGTATATGCAGTGAAATTCTTGATTCTTCTCCATCCAAGTATTAACCAGGCCCAACCCTGCTTAGCCTCCGATATTAGACAAGATTGGGGTAAGTTCAGGATGGCATGGCCAAAGACCCACTTTATCCTCTATTCTTTACTCTATGGAGTTCTTGGATGGAAAATTCCAAGCATATATAAGACTAGAACATTCTAGTGAGCCACTTTTACTCAGCTTTAACAATTAGCAACTCATGGCAATCTAACTTCATTTCTACCCTAACCCACTTCTTTCTCCCACCCACTGGATTCCTTTGAAACAAAATGTCAATTTCTTTTTTGTTTTGTTTTAGGGATTTTATTTTTGTAGGTTTTTTGAGGTAGGGTCTCACTCTAGACCCAGGCTGACCTTGAACTCACAGTGATCCCCTTACCTCAGCCTCCTGAGTGTTGGGATCAATGTTGTGTGCCACCACACCCAATTATCAATACATATTTCTAAAAGCTGAATCTTTTTTAAAAATGTTTTTTCTATTTTTTTTTCTATTTTGGAGAGAGAAAAAAGAAAGAGAAAGAGGAAAAAAGGAAGGAAGGAAGAAAGGAAGAAAGGAAGAAAGAAAGAAAGAAAGAAAGGAAGGAAGGAAGAAAAAAAGAAAGAAAGAAAGAAAGAGGTAGATTGCACCAAGCCCTCCTGCCACTGCAAATGCATTCCAGATGCATGTGCCACTTTGTGCATCTGGCTTAACCTGGGTACTGGGGAATCGAATTCAGGCTGTCATGCTTTGCAGTGAAGCTCATTTAACCCTGAGCCATCTCTCCAGTCCCAAGATGAATCATTTTACAATACATTATTATTCCTAAACTTTAATTATTCCTTAATATCATGAAAGCATGGTGTTCAAATTTCCCAGATCACATCACAGACATAGAATTTACTGCTTTGTGAGCTTCTTTTGTTGTTGTTGTTTTGTTTTTGTTTTTTTCTAGGTAGGGTCTTGCTCTAGCCCAGGCTGACTTGGAATTCAGTATGTCATCTCAGGGTAGCCTTGAACCACGGTGATCCTCCTTCTGCTGGGATTAAAGGCTTGTGCTACCACACCCAGCGAGTTTTGTTTTTATTGCCAAGTTTCCTACCTGAACATAATGTATTTTGATCACAAGCCCCTGCTGTTATTTCTCTAGTCCCTCCCCCCACGTTTTCACTGAATCCCTTCCTCTTTCCAGCAAGTCCCGCTTCTATTTTGTTGTCTTTTTTGCCCTCCTCCATTATCCGTGATGACACGTTGATGGGCCTATGATTGTGCAGCCTCTGTGAGATCATGAATGTAATGGCCACTTCGTCTGCTTTGTGGTTTTTAAAGAAACTGAACTAATTTTACCAGAGCAGAGCACTAAGTTCATTCTTAGCCTTCATGAAATTCCAAGAGAGCTAAGGTTCCTTATCTGAAGAGGCTGCAGAAGGCATGATGTTTGTAAAGTTCCTCTCCTACTCACACTCTTGACTTTGTCCAAATTGATTCTGAGGAACGCCTTTGCCTGCTGAGGCCCTCACTGCTGGTGCCAGTGAAATGTCAGAGAGACCATTGAAATTCAGACAGGATATTCCAGTTCATCCGGGGCTTCACAGGAACAACCCCTGTGTCCTCTCTCTTGGCTATTTGCACCCTGACATTTCCTCACCCCTGTCCTGGATGGCTCGCTCTT